>JAJLRB010000299.1:0-67007 GCA_020976825.1 Odocoileus hemionus
ATGTCTGTGCAGCAGTGCATATGATGGCATACATGTGCCACCTGGGAACTCTTACATAGTTGGTGTGATATCGTCGACAAAGTGGGTTTGATGACATACAGTGGATGTGATGGCAGTTATAACATGTTTCAAGACAAATATAGAGCTTGTGTAGTCATAGACACAGAGTGGATGAGATCATATACGGTGGATATGATGTCATAAACATTGTGGGTGCCATGACAGATAAACAATGGTATGATGACATCAAGAGTGGACTTGTTGTCATATAAAGTGTCTATCATGTTATACATGCAGTGTGTGTGATTTCACACGTACATAGGGTCTAATACAATCATTCAAGTGAGTGTGATTTCACCGATATAGTATGTGTGATGTCGGATAAAGTGGTTGTGTTGTCATTCATACACAATGTGAGATGTCATATATACTGAGTATGATGTCAAAAACATAGTAGGTGTCTTGTCACAGTTGCAGTGGCTGTGATGTCACAAGTATATTGTATGTGATGTCATAAACAGTGGATATGATGTTTTGAATAGAGTGGATGGGATGTCATGAATACAGTCTTGTGATGTCATAAAGAGTGGGTGTGATATCACATAGAATTCATATGATGTCATATATATAGTGGGTTTGAGGTCAAACATATTGCAGGTGTGGTATAAGCAGTACACTGTAAGTAATGACGCAGCTACAGTGGATGTGATGTCAGATATACTGTGTGTGATGACATGAATACAGAGGGTGTGATGTCATAGAGCGGTGTGACGTCATACAGAATGAATGTGATGTCATGTGTAGTTCATATGATGTCATGCATATGGCGGCTGTGATATCATACAAACAATGGGGCATATATCATCGATAATCTCGGTGTGATGACACACATTCTGTGGATGTGCTGTCAGATATAATGGCTGTGATGTGAGACAGAGTAGCTTTGATGTCATGAACAGAGTGTTGTGGTGTCATAAAGCCTGGGTGTGATGTCGTATATAGTGCATAATGTGCCATGCCTATAGTATGTGTGACATAATACATACACTTTGTGTTATATCACTGATACGGTGGGTGTGACCGCAGAAATACAGACACGGATGGTGTGATGTCAGATATACTGTTTGTATCGTCTCAACACAGTGTTTTTTTTGTCAAATTTATTGGATAGGGATTCACAAACCAGTGGCTGTGACGTTACATATAAAGTGGTTGTGATGTCAGAGGTATAGGGGATGAGATGTCCTAAACCGTACATGTGATGTCGCATATAGGAGATCTGATGTCATGAATGTAGTGGCTGTGATGTCTTAAATGCTGAGGATAGATGTCATAAAGTGTGAATGTGATGTCATGTAGAGTGTGTATGATGTCATATGTATGCCAAGGGTGATGATTTCCATACTTGCTGTGATGTCATCGATACAGAGTGTGTGACGACACAGATCCAGTGGCGGTGATGTCAAATGTAGTGGGTGAGATGTCAGGTATAGTCGGGTGATATCATATATATTGGATATGATGTCATCAATATACTGGGTGTGATGTCACACATTTAGGTGTCTGATGTCATAAAGAGTTCATGTGACGTCATGCATACTGAATATGATGTCCTACATAGAGTGTGTGTGATGTCATACAGAGAGTGTGTGTGTATATTGATACACTGGGTTTGATGACACAGATACCGTGGAGGAAGTTTCAGATGTAGTGGGTGAGAGGGCAGATATAACGATTGCGTTGTCTTGTGTGCGTGGTCATATATAGTGTGTGTGAAGTCATGAATGCAGTGGATGTAATGTGATGACTACAATGGTGTGCATTCATAAAAGAGTGGATGTGACAATATGTATAATGCATAAGATGTCATACATAAATTTTTGTGATGTCATACAAAGAGTTGGTAGAGGTCATCAATAGGGTGGATTCAATGTCAGATATAGTGGGAGTGATGTCATGAGTGCAGTGCATGTGATGTCATATATAATCGGTGATGTCATTAAATGTGGAGGCGATGCCTTGTGGAATGTATATGATGGTATACGTGTAGTGGGTGGGTGGTCATACATACAAAGGATGTGATATCATCGAAAGAGTGGGTGTGATGACACAGACACAGTGTCTGTGATGTTAATAATATAGTGAATCTGATGTCGTATACAACGGATATGATGTCGTCTTACATAGCGCAAGAGATCTCATAAATACAGTTGGTGTGATAACCTCAATACAGTGGATGTGATGACCCAGATACCGTGGAAACGATGTCAAATAGAATGGTTGTGATGTCGTAGAAAAACGGTGGTTTGATATCATAAACTGAGGATGTGATGTCTTGTATGGTGAAAAAAAAGTTGCCATACATATGCCGAGTGTGATGTCATGCAAAGAGTGGACGTGATATCAGTGGAGAGATTGAGATGGCAAAAAAACAGTGGGGGCAATGTCTAGTACAGTGGGTGTGATGTCATGCCTGAAGTGGATGTGTGGCAGCATAAATTCTGTGGTTTGGTGTGATAGAGTGGATATGATGTCATCTGAAGTGCAAATGATGTCATATATATGCCGAGTGTGGTATCAACCACACACAGTGTTGTATGTCATACATTGTGGATTTGATGTCATAAATAGAGTGGATAGGATGTCAGACGTATACTGGCTGTGATATGATACATAGAGAGTGGCTGTGATATCATGGGTAGAGTGGGTGTGATAACACAAAATACACTGGAAATGAGGTCAGATATAGTGGATGTGATGTCTGGTATAGTGGACTTGATGTCATAAATAAAGAGGTGTGAGGTCAAAAAGAGTGGATGTGATGTCGTATGTAGTACATATGATGTCATACATATAGTGGCTGTGATGTCATACATACACTGGGTTAGATAAAATTGGTACATTGCGTGTGTTGACACAGATACAATGCGTGTGATGTCAGACATAGTGGCTGTGAAGTTACACAATGGTTGTGTTGTTATAACACTGCGTGTGATGCCATATGAAGTGGATATGTCATAAGCATAGAGTGTGTGAAGTCATAGACAGAGTCATTGTGTGATGTCACATATATAGTGAATGTGATATCATACAGAGTAGGTGACCTGTCATATCGTATATAGTGCGTGTTATGTCATGAATAGAGTGCATGTGATGTCATGAATACTAAGGATGCTTGTCATAAAGTGTGGATATGATGTCATGTGCAGTGCATATGATGGCATACATGTGCCACCTGGGAACTCTTACATAGTTGGTGTGATATCGTCGACAAAGTGGGTTTGATGACATACAGTGGATGTGATGGCAGTTATAACATGTTTCAAGACAAATATAGAGCTTGTGTAGTCATAGACACAGAGTGGATGAGATCATATACGGTGGATATGATGTCATAAACATTGTGGGTGCCATGACAGATAAACAATGGTATGATGACATCAAGAGTGGACTTGTTGTCATATAAAGTGTCTATCATGTTATACATGCAGTGTGTGTGTGATTTCACACGTACATAGGGTCTAATACAATCATTCAAGTGAGTGTGATTTCACCGATATAGTATGTGTGATGTCGGATAAAGTGGTTGTGTTGTCATTCATACACAATGTGAGATGTCATATATACTGAGTATGATGTCAAAAACATAGTAGGTGTCTTGTCACAGTTGCAGTGGCTGTGATGTCACAAGTATATTGTATGTGATGTCATAAACAGTGGATATGATGTTTTGAATAGAGTGGATGGGATGTCATGAATACAGTCTTGTGATGTCATAAAGAGTGGGTGTGATATCACATAGAATTCATATGATGTCATATATATAGTGGGTTTGAGGTCAAACATATTGCAGGTGTGGTATAAGCAGTACACTGTAAGTAATGACGCAGCTACAGTGGATGTGATGTCAGATATACTGTGTGTGATGACATGAATACAGAGGGTGTGATGTCATAGAGCGGTGTGACGTCATACAGAATGAATGTGATGTGATGTCATGTGTAGTTCATATGATGATGTCATGCATATGGGCGGCTGTGATATCATACAAACAATGGGGCATATATCATCGATAATCTCGGTGTGATGACACACATTCTGTGGATGTGCTGTCAGATATAATGGCTGTGATGTGAGACAGAGTAGCTTTGATGTCATGAACAGAGTGTTGTGTGTGTCATAAAGCCTGGGTGTGATGTCGTATATAGTGCATAATGTGCATGCCTATAGTATGTGTGTGACATAATACATACACTTTGTGTTATATCACTGATACGGTGGGGTGTGACGCAGAAAAACAGACACGGATGGTGTGATGTCAGATATACTGTTTGTATCGTCTCAAACACAGTGTGTTTTTGACGTCAAATTTATTGGATAGGGATTCACAAACCCAGTGGCTGTGACGTTACATATAAAGTGGTTGTGATGTCAGAGGTATAGGGGATGAGATGTCCTAAACCGTACATGTGATGTCGCATATAGGAGATCTGATGTGATGAACTTAGTGGCTGTGATGTCTTAAATGCTGAGGATTGATGTCATAAAGTGTGAATGTGATGTCATGTAGAGTGTGTATGATGTCATATGTATGCCAAGGGTGATGATTTCCATACTTGCTGTGATGTCATCGATACAGAGTGTGTGACGACACAGATCCAGTGGCGGTGATGTCAAATGTAGTGGGTGAGATGTCAGGTATAGTCGGTGTGGTGTCATGAAAGCAGTATGGGTGATGGGTGATATCATATATATTGGATATGATGTCATCAATATACTGGGTGTGATGTCACACATTTAGGTGTCTGATGTCATAAAGAGTTCATGTGACGTCATGCATACTGAATATGATGTCCTACATAGAGTGTGTGTGATGTGTGTGATACAGAGAGTGTGTGTGGTATAATTGATACACTGGGTTTGATGACACAGATACCGTGGAGGAAGTTTCAGATGTAGTGGGTGAGAGGGCAGATATAACGATTGCGTTGTCTTGTGTGCGTGTGTCATCATATATAGTGTGTGTGAAGTCATGAATGCAGTGGATGTAATGTGATGACTACAATGGTGTGCATTCATAAAGAGTGGATGTGACAATATGTATAATGCATAAGATGTCATACATAAATTTTGTGTGATGTCATACAAAGAGTTGGTAGAGGTCATCAATAGGGTGGATTCAATGTCAGATATAGTGGGAGTGATGTCATGAGTGCAGTGCATGTGATGTCATATATAATCGGTGATGTCATTAAATGTGGAGGCGATGCCTTGTGGAATGTATATGATGGTATACGTGTAGTGGGTGTGAGGTCATACATACAAAGGATGTGATATCATCGAAAGAGTGGGTGTGATGACACAGACACAGTGTCTGTGATGTTAATAATATAGTGAATCTGATGTCGTATACAACGGATATGATGTCGTCTTACATAGCGCAAGAGATCTCATAAATACAGTTGGTGTGATAACCTCAATACAGTGGATGTGATGACCCAGATACCGTGGGAAACGATGTCAAATAGAATGGTTGTGATGTCGTAGAAACGGTGGTTTGATATCATAAACTGAGGATGTGATGTCTTGTATGGTGAAAAAGTTGCCATACATATGCCGAGTGTGATGTCATGCAAAGAGTGGACGTGATATCAGTGGAGAGATTGAGATGGCAAAAAAACAGTGGGGGCAATGTCTAGTACAGTGGGTGTGATGTCATGCCTGAAGTGAATGGATGTGGCAGCATAAATTCTGTGGTTTGGTGTGATAGAGTGGATATGATGTCATCTGAAGTGCAAATGATGTCATATATATGCCGAGTGTGGTATCAACCACACACACAGTTGTATGTCATACATTGTGGATTTGATGTCATAAATAGAGTGGATAGGATGTCAGACGTATACTGGCTGTGATATGATACATAGAGTGGCTGTGATATCATGGGTAGAGTGGGTGTGATAACACAAATACACTGGAAATGAGGTCAGATATAGTGGATGTGATGTGTGGTGTATAGTGGACTTGATGTCATAAATAAAGAGGTGTGAGGTCAAAAAGAGTGGATGTGATGTGATGTCGTATGTAGTACATATGATGTCATACATATAGTGGCTGTGATGTCATACATACACTGGGTTAGATAAAATTGGTACATTGCGTGTGTTGACACAGATACAATGCGTGTGATGTCAGACATAGTGGCTGTGAAGTTACACAATGGTTGTGTTGTTATAACACTGCGTGTGTGTGCCATATGAAGTGGATATGTCATAAGCATAGAGTGTGTGAAGTCATAGACAGAGTCATTGTGTGATGTCACATATATAGTGAATGTGATATCATATATAGTGAGTAGTAGGTGACCTGTCATATCGTATATAGTGCGTGTTATGTCATGAATAGAGTGCATGTGATGTCATGAATACTAAGGATGCTTGTCATAAAGTGTGGATATGATGTCATGTGCAGTGCATATGATGGCATACATGTGCATGTGCACCTGGGAACTCTTACATAGTTGGTTGTGTATCGATATCGTCGACAAAGTGGGTTTGATGACATACAGTGGATGTGATGGCAGTTATAACATGTTTCAAGACAAATATAGAGCTTGTGTAGTCATAGACACAGAGTGGATGAGATCATATACGGTGGATATGATGTCATAAACATTGTGGGTGCCATGACAGATAAACAATGGTATGATGACATCAAGAGTGGACTTGTTGTCATATAAAGTGTCTATCATGTTATACATGCAGTGTGTGTGATTTCACACGTACATAGGGTCTAATACAATCATTCAAGTGAGTGTGATTTCACACGATATAGTATGTGTGATGTCGGATAAAAGTGGTTGTGTTGTCATTCATACACAATGTGAGATGTCATATATACTGAGTATGATGTCAAAAACATAGTAGGTGTCTTGTCACAGTTGCAGTGGCTGTGATGTCACAAGTATATTGTATGTGATGTCATAAACAGTGGATATGATGTTTTGAATAGAGTGGATGGGATGTCATGAATACAGTCTTGTGATGTCATAAAGAGTGGGTGTGATATCACATAGAATTCATATGATGTCATATATATAGTGGGTTTTTGAGGTCAAACATATTGCAGGTGTGGTATAAGCAGTACACTGTAAGTAATGACGCAGCTACAGTGGATGTGATGTCAGATATACTGTGTGTGTGATGACATGAATACAGAGGGTGTGATGTCATAGAGCGGTGTGACGTCATACAGAATGAATGTGATGTCATGTGTAGTTCATATGATGTCATGCATATGGCGGCTGTGATATCATGCAAACAAAATGGGGCATATATCATCGATAATCTCGGTGTGATGACACACATTCTGTGGATGTGCTGTCAGATATAATGGCTGTGATGTGAGACAGAGTAGCTTTGATGTCATGAACAGAGTGTTGTGGTGTCATAAAGCCTGGGTGTGATGTCGTATATAGTGCATAATGTGCCATGCCTATAGTATGTGTGACATAATACATACACATTGTGTGTTATATCACTGATACGGTGGGTGTGACCGCAGAAATACAGACACGGATGGTGTGATGTCAGATATACTGTTTGTATCGTCTCAACACAGTGTTTTTTTTGTCAAATTTATTGGATAGGGATTCACAAACCAGTGGCTGTGACGTTACATATAAAGTGGTTGTGATGTCAGAGGTATAGGGGATGAGATGTCCTAAACCGTACATGTGATGTCGCATATAGGAGATCTGATGTCATGAATGTAGTGGCTGTGATGTCTTAAATGCTGAGGATAGATGTCATAAAGTGTGAATGTGATGTCATGTAGAGTGTGTATGATGTCATATGTATGCCAAGGGTGATGATTTCCATACTTGCTGTGATGTCATCGATACAGAGTGTGTGACGACACAGATCCAGTGGCGGTGATGTCAAATGTAGTGGGTGAGATGTCAGGTATAGTCGGTGTGTGTGTCATGGTGTCATGAGTATGGGTGATATCATATATATTGGATATGATGTGATCATCATATATATACTGGGTGTGATGTCACACATTTTTAGGTGTCTGATGTCATAAAGAGTTCATGTGACGTCATGCATACTGAATATGATGTCCTACATAGAGTGTGTGTGATGTCATACAGAGAGTGTGTGTGTGTGTATAATTGATACACTGGGTTTGATGACACAGATACCGTGGAGGAAGTTTCAGATGTAGTGGGTGAGAGGGCAGATATAACGATTGCGTTGTCTTGTGTGCGTGGTCATATATAGTGTGTGTGTGAAGTCATGATGCAGTGGATGTAATGTGTGTGACTACAATGGTGTGCATTCATAAAGAGTGGATGTGACAATATGTATAATGCATAAGATGTCATACATAAATTTTGTGTGATGTCATACAAAGAGTTGGTAGAGGTCATCAATAGGGTGGATTCAATGTCAGATATAGTGGGAGTGATGTCATGAGTGCAGTGCATGTGATGTGTGTGCAGTATATAATCGGTGATGTCATGTCAAATTAAAGGCGATGCCTTGTGGAATGTATATGATGGTATACGTGTAGTGGGTGTGAGGTCATACATACAAAGGATGTGATATCATCGAAAGAGTGGGTGTGACACAGTGTCAGTGTGTGTGTGATAATATATAAATCTGATGTCGTATACAACGATATGATGTCGTCTTACATAGCGCAAGAGATCTCATAAATACAGTTGGTGTGATAACCTCAATACAGTGGATGTGATGACCCAGATACCGTGGAAACGATGTCAAATAGAATGGTTGTGATGTCGTAGAAACGGTGGTTTGATATCATAAAATGAGGATGTGATGTCTTGTATGGTGAAAAAGTTGCCATACATATGCCGAGTGTGATGTCATGCAAAGAGTGGACGTGATGTCATGGAAGAGACGTGATATCAGTGAGATGAGCAAAAAAAAAGTGGGGGCAATGTCTAGTACAGTGGGTGTGATGTCATGCCTGAAGTGGATGTGGCAGCATAAATTCTGTGGTTTGGTGTGATAGAGTGGATATGATGTCATCTGAAGTGCAAATGATGTCATATATATGCCGAGTGTGGTATCAACCACACACAGTGTTGTATGTCATACATTGTGGATTTGATGTCATAAATAGAGTGGATAGGATGTCAGACGTATACTGGCTGTGATATGATACATAGAGTGGCTGTGATATCATGGGTAGAGTGGGTGTGATAACACAAATACACTGGAAATGAGGTCAGATATAGTGGATGTGATGTCTGGTATAGTGGACTTGATGTCATAAATAAAGAGGTGTGAGGTCAAAAAGAGTGGATGTGATGTCGTATGTAGTACATATGATGTCATACATATAGTGGCTGTGATGTCATACATACACTGGGTTAGATAAAATTGGTACATTGCGTGTGTTGACACAGATACAATGCGTGTGATGTCAGACATAGTGGCTGTGAAGTTACACAATGGTTGTGTTGTTATAACACTGCGTGTGTGCCATATGAAGTGGATATGTCATAAGCATAGAGTGTGTGGAAGTCATAGACATAGTCAGAGTGTTGTGTGTGATGTCACATATATAGTGAATGTGATATCATACAGAGTAGGTGACCTGTCATATCGTATATAGTGCGTGTTATGTCATGAATAGAGTGCATGTGATGTCATAAATACTAAGGATGCTTGTCATAAAGTGTGGATATGATGTCATGTGCAGTGCATATGATGGCATACATGTGCCACCTGGGAACTCTTACATAGTTGGTGTGATATCGTCGACAAAGTGGGTTTGATGACATACAGTGGATGTGATGGCAGTTATAACATGTTTCAAGACAAATATAGAGCTTGTGTAGTCATAGACACAGAGTGGATGAGATCATATACGGTGGATATGATGTCATAAACATAGTGGGTGCCATGACAGATAAACAATGGTATGATGACATCAAGAGTGGACTTGTTGTCATATAAAGTGTCTATCATGTTATACATGCAGTGTGTGTGTGTGTTTCACACGTACATAGGGTCTAATACAATCATTCAAGTGAGTGTGATTTCACCGATATAGTATGTGTGATGTGTCGGATAAAAGGTTGTGTTGTCATTCATACACAATGTGAGATGTCATATATACTGAGTATGATGTCAAAAACACAGTAGGTGTCTTGTCACAGTTGCAGTGGCTGTGATGTCACAAGTATATTGTATGTGATGTCATAAACAGTGGATATGATGTTTTGAATAGAGTGGATGGGATGTGTCATGAATACAGTCTTGTGATGTCATAAAGAGTGGGTGTGATGTGATCACATAGAATTCACATGATGATGTCATATATATATAGTGTGGGTTTGAGGTCAAACATATTGCAGGTGTGGTATAAGCAGTACACTGTAAGTAATGACGCAGCTACAGTGGATGTGATGTCAGATATACTGTGTGTGATGACATGAATACAGAGGGTGTGATGTCATAGAGCGGTGTGTGACGTCATACAGAATGAATGTGATGTCATGTGTAGTTCATATGATGTCATGCATGTCATGCATATGGCGGCTGTGATATCATGCAAACAATGGGGCATATATCATCGATAATCTCGGTGTGATGACACACACATTGTGGATGTGCTGTCAGATATAATGGCTGTGATGTGAGACAGAGTAGCTTTGATGTCATGAACAGAGTGTTGTGGTGTGTCATAAAGCCTGGGTGTGATGTCGTATATAGTGCATAATGTGCCATGCCTATAGTATGTGTGTGACATAATACATACACATTGTGTTATATCACTGATACGGTGGGTGTGGCCGCAGAAATACAGACACGGATGGTGTGATGTCAGATATACTGTTTGTATCGTCTCAACACAGTGTTTTTTTTTCGTCTCAAAATTTATTGGATAGGGATTCACAAACCAGTGGCTGTGACGTTACATATAAAGTGGTTGTGATGTCAGAGTTACATATAGGGGGATGAGATGTCCTAAACCCTACATGTGATGTCGTATATGGAGATCTGATGTCATGATGTAGGAGATCTGATGTCATGTGAATGTGGCTGTGATGTCTTAAATGCTGAGGATTGATGTCATAAAGTGTGAATGTGATGTCATGTAGAGTGTGTATGATGTCATATGTATGCCAAGGGTGATGATTTCCATACTTGCTGTGATGTCATCGATACAGAGTGTGTGACGACACAGATCCAGTGGCGGTGATGTCAAATGTAGTGGGTGAGATGTCAGGTATAGTCGTGTGGTGTCATGAAAGCAGTATGGGTGATATCATATATATTGGATATGATGTCATCATATACTATGTGATGTCATACATTTAGGTGTCTGATGTCATAAAGAGTTCATGTGACGTCATGCATACTGAATATGATGTCCTACATAGAGTGTGTGTGATGTCATACAGAGAGTGTGTGTGTGTATATATGATACACTGGGTTTGATGACACAGATACCGTGGAGGAAGTTTCAGATGTAGTGGGTGAGAGGGCAGATATAACGATTGCGTTGTCTTGTGTGCGTGGTCATATATAGTGTGTGTGAAGTCATGAATGCAGTGGATGTAAATGTGATGACTACAATGGTGTGCATTCATAAAGAGTGGATGTGACAATATGTATAATGCATAAGATGTCATACATAAATTTTGTGTGATGTCATACAAAGAGTTGGTAGAGGTCATCAATAGGGTGGATTCAATGTCAGATATAGTGGGAGTGATGTCATGAGTGCAGTGCATGTGATGTCATATATATATCATGATGTCATTAAATGTGGAGGGCGATGCCTTGTGGAATGTATATGATGGTATATGTGTAGTGGGTGTGAGGTCATACATACAAAGGATGTGATATCATCAAAGAGTGGGTGTGATGACACAGACACAGTGTCTGTGATGTTGTTAATATATAATCTGATGTCGTATACAACGTGAATATGATGTCGTCTTACATAGCGCAAGAGATCTCATAAATACAGTTGGTGTGATAACCTCAATACAGTGGATGTGATGACCCAGATACCGTGGAAACGATGTCAAATAGAATGGTGTGTGATGTGTGTCGTGAAAAACGGGGGTTTGATATCATAAACTGAGGATGTGATGTCTTGTATGGTGAAAAAGTTGCCATACATATGCCGAGTGTGATGTCATGCAAAGAGTGGACGTGATATCAGTGGAGAGATTGAGATGGCAAAAAAAAAAAAAGTGGGGGCAATGTCTAGTACAGTGGGTGTGATGTCATGCCTGAAGTGGATGTGGCAGCATAAATTCTGTGGTTTGGTGTGATAGAGTGGATATGATGTCATCTGAAGTGCAAATGATGTCATATATATGCCGAGTGTGGTATCAACCACACACAGTGTTGTATGTCATACATTGTGGATTTGATGTCATAAATAGAGTGGATAGGATGTCAGACGTATACTGGCTGTGATATGATACATAGAGTGGCTGTGATATCATGGGTAGAGTGGGTGTGATAACACAAAATACACTGGAAATGAGGTCAGATATAGTGGATGTGATGTCTGGTATAGTGGACTTGATGTCATAAATAAAATAAGGTGTGAGGTCAAAAAGAGTGGATGTGATGTCGTATGTAGTACATATGATGTCATACATATAGTGGCTGTGATGTCATACATACACTGGGTTAGATAAAATTGGTACATTGCGTGTGTTGACACAGATACAATGCGTGTGATGTCAGACATAGTGGCTGTGAAGTTACACAATGGTTGTGTTGTTATAACACTGCGTGTGATGCCATATGAAGTGGATATGTCATAAGCATAGAGTGTGTGAAGTCATAGACAGAGTCATTGTGTGATGTCACATATATAGTGAATGTGATATCATACAGAGTAGGTGACCTGTCATATCGTATATATAGTGCGTGTTATGTCATGAATAGAGTGCATGTGATGTCATAAATACTAAGGATGCTTGTCATAAAGTGTGGATATGATGTCATGTGCAGTGCATATGATGGCATACATGTGCCACCTGGGAACTCTTACATAGTTGGTGTGATATCGTCGACAAAGTGGGTTTGATGACATACAGTGGATGTGATGGCAGTTATAACATGTTTCAAGACAAATATAGAGCTTGTGTAGTCATAGACACAGAGTGGATGAGATCATATACGGTGGATATGATGTCATAAACATTGTGGGTGCCATGACAGATAAACAATGGTATGATGACATCAAGAGTGGACTTGTTGTCATATAAAGTGTCTATCATGTTATACATGCAGTGTGTGTTTTCACACGTACATAGGGTCTAATACAATCATTCAAGTGAGTGTGATTTCACCGATATAGTATGTGTGATGTCGGATAAAGTGGTTGTGTTGTCATTCATACACAATGTGAGATGTCATATATACTGAGTATGATGTCAAAAAAACAGTAGGTGTGTCTTGTCACAGTTGCAGTGGCTGTGATGTCACAAGTATATTGTATGTGATGTGTAAACAGTGGATATGATGTTTTGAATAGAGATGATGGGATGTCATGAATACAGTCTTGTGTGATGTCATAAAGAGTGGGTGTGATATCACATAGAATTCATATGATGTCATATATATAGTGGGTTTGAGGTCAAACATATTGCAGGTGTGGTATAAGCAGTACACTGTAAGTAATGACGCAGCTACAGTGGATGTGATGTCAGATATACTGTGTGTGATGACATGAATACAGAGGGTGTGTGATGTCATAGAGCGGTGTGACGTCATACAGAATGAATGTGATGTCATGTGTAGTTCATATGATGTCATGCATGTCATGGCGGCTGTGATATCATGCAAACAATGGGGCATATATCATCGATAATCTCGGTGTGATGACACACATTCTGTGGATGTGCTGTCAGATATAATGGCTGTGATGTGAGACAGAGTAGCTTTGATGTCATGAACAGAGTGTTGTGGTGTGTCATAAAGCCTGGGTGTGATGTCGTATATAGTGCATAATGTGCCATGCCTATAGTATGTGTGACATAATACATACACTTTTGTGTTATATCACTGATACGGTGGGTGTGACCGCAGAAATACAGACACGGATGGTGTGATGTCAGATATACTGTTTGTATCGTCTCAACACAGTGTTTTTGACGTCAAATTTATTGGATAGGGATTCACAAACCAGTGGCTGTGACGTTACATATAAAGTGGTTGTGATGTCAGAGGTATAGGGGATGAGATGTCCTAAACCGTACATGTGATGTCGCATATAGGAGATCTGATGTCATGAATGTATGGCTGTGATGTCTTAAATGCTGAGGATGATGTCATAAAAAGTGTGTGAATGTGATGTCATGTAGAGTGTGTATGATGTCATATGTATGCCAAGGGTGATGATTTCCATACTTGCTGTGATGTCATCGATACAGAGTGTGTGACGACACAGATCCAGTGGCGGTGATGTCAAATGTAGTGGGTGAGATGTCAGGTATAGTCGGTGTGGTGTCATGAAAGCAGTATGGGTGATATCATATATATATGGGGTGATATGATATGTCATCAATCATATATACTGGGTGTGATGTCACACATTTAGGTGTCTGATGTCATAAAGAGTTCATGTGACGTCATGCATACTGAATATGATGTCCTACATAGAGTGTGTGTGATGTCATACAGAGAGTGTGTGTGTATAATTGATACACTGGGTTTGATGACACAGATACCGTGGAGGAAGTTTCAGATGTAGTGGGTGAGAGGGCAGATATAACGATTGCGTTGTCTTGTGTGCGTGGTCATATATAGTGTGTGTGAAGTCATGAATGCAGTGGATGTAATGTGTGACTACAATGGTGTGCATTCATAAAGAGTGGATGTGACAATATGTATAATGCATAAGATGTCATACATAAATTTTGTGTGATGTCATACAAAGAGTTGGTAGAGGTCATCAATAGGGTGGATTTCAATGTCAGATATAGTGGGAGTGATGTCATGAGTGCAGTGCATGTGATGTCATATATAATCATGTGATGTCATTAAATGTGTCATGGCGATGCCTTGTGGAATGCCTGTGGAATGTATATGATGGTGGTATACGTGTAGTGGGTGGGAGGTCATACATACAAAGGATGTGATATCATCGAAAGAGTGGGTGTGATGACACAGACACAGTGTCTGTGATGTTAATAATATAGTGAATCTGATGTCGTATACAACGGATATGATGTCGTCTTACATAGCGCAAGAGATCTCATAAATACAGTTGGTGTGATAACCTCAATACAGTGGATGTGATGACCCAGATACCGTGAAACGATGTCAAATAGAATGGTTGTGATGTCGTAGAAACGGTGGTTTGATATCATAAACTGAGGATGTGATGTCTTGTATGGTGAAAAAGTTGCCATACATATGCCGAGTGTGATGTCATGCAAAGAGTGGACGTGATATCAGTGGAGAGATTGAGATGGCAAAAAAAAGTGGGGGGGGCAATGTCTAGTACAGTGGGTGTGATGTCATGTCCTGAAGTGGATGTGGCAGCATAAATTCTGTGGTTTGGTGTGATAGAGTGGATATGATGTCATCTGAAGTGCAAATGATGTCATATATATGCCGAGTGTGGTATCAACCACACACAGTGTTGTATGTCATACATTGTGGATTTGATGTCATAAATAGAGTGGATAGGATGTCAGACGTATACTGGCTGTGATATGATACATAGAGTGGCTGTGATATCATGGGTAGAGTGGGTGTGATAACACAAATACACTGGAAATGAGGTCAGATATAGTGGATGTGATGTCTGGTATAGTGGACTTGATGTCATAAATAAAGAGGTGTGAGGTCAAAAAGAGTGGATGTGATGTCGTATGTAGTACATATGATGTCATGTCATACATATAGTGGCTGTGATGTCATACATACACTGGGTTAGATAAAATTGGTACATTGCGTGTGTTGACACAGATACAATGCGTGTGATGTCAGACATAGTGGCTGTGAAGTTACACAATGGTTGTGTTGTTATAACACTGCGTGTGATGCCATATGCCATATGAAGTGGATATGTCATAAGCATAGAGTGTGTGAAGTCATAGACAGAGTCATTGTGTGATGTCACATATATAGTGAATGTGATATCATACAGAGTAGGTGACCTGTCATATCGTATATAGTGCGTGTTATGTCATGAATAGAGTGCATGTGATGTCATGAAATACTAAGGATGCTTGTCATAAAGTGTGGATATGATGTCATGTGCAGTGCATATGATGGCATACATGTGCCACCTGGGAACTCTTACATAGTTGGTGTGATATCGTCGACAAAGTGGGTTTGATGACATACAGTGGATGTGATGGCAGTTATAACATGTTTCAAGACAAATATAGAGCTTGTGTAGTCATAGACACAGAGTGGATGAGATCATATACGGTGGATATGATGTCATAAACATAGTGGGTGCCATGACAGATAAACAATGGTATGATGACATCAAGAGTGGACATGTTGTCATATAAAGTGTCTATCATGTGTCATATATACATGCATGTGTGTGTGTTTCACACTACATAGGGTCTAATACAATCATTCAAGTGAGTGTGATTTCACCGATATAGTATGTGTGATGTCGGATAAAGTGGTTGTGTTGTCATTCATACACAATGTGAGATGTCATATATACTGAGTATGATGTCAAAAACATAGTAGTGTCTTGTCACAGTTGCAGTGGCTGTGATGTCACAAGTATATTGTATGTGATGTGATAAACAGTGGATATGATGTTTTGAATAGAGTGGATGGGATGTCATGAATACAGTCTTGTGATGTCATAAAGAGTGGGTGTGATATCACATAGAATTCATATGATGTCATATATATATGGGTTTGAGGTCAAACATATTGCAGGTGTGGTATAAGCAGTACACTGTAAGTAATGACGCAGCTACAGTGGATGTGATGTCAGATATACTGTGTGTGATGACATGTGTGTGATGACATGAATACAGAGGGTGTGATGTCATAGAGCGGTGTGACGTCATACAGAATGAATGTGATGTCATGTGTGTAGTTCATATGATGTCATGCATATGGCGGCTGTGATATCATGCAAACAATGGGGCATATATCATCGATAATCTCGGTGTGATGACACACATTCTGTGGATGTGCTGTCAGATATATGATATGTGATGTGAGACAGAGTAGCTTTGATGTCATGAACAGAGTGTTGTGTGTCATAAAGCCTGGGTGTGATGTGTATAGTGCATAATGTGCCATGCCTATAGTATGTGTGACATAATAATACATACACTTTGTGTGTATATCACTGATACGGTGGGTGTGGCCGCAGAAATACAGACACGGATGGTGTGTGATATACAGTATACTTGTATCGTCTCAACACAGTGTTTTTTTGACGTCAAATTTATTGGATAGGGATTCACAAACACAGTGGCTGTGACGTTGTTTTTGACAAATTTATAAAGTGGGATTCACAAACCAGTGTGACGTTACATATAAAGTGGTTGTGTGTCAGAGGGATAGGGGATGAGATGTCCTAAACCGTACATGTGATGTCGCATATAGGAGATCTGATGTCATGAATGTAGTGGCTGTGATGTCTTAAATGCTGAGGATAGATGTCATAAAGTGTGAATGTGATGTCATGTAGAATGTGTATGATGTCATATGTATGCCAAGGGTGATGATTTCCATACTTGCTGTGATGTCATCTTGCTGTGATGTCATCGATACAGAGTGTGTGACGACACAGATCCAGTGGCGGTGATGTCAAATGTAGTGGGTGAGATGTCAGGTATAGTCGGTGTGGTGTCATGAAAGCAGTATGGGTGATATCATATATATTGGATATGATGTCATCATATATATGGGTGTGATGTCACACATTTAGGTGTCTGATGTCATAAAGAGTTCATGTGACGTCATGCATACTGAATATGATGTCCTACATAGAGTGTGTGTGTGTCATACAGAGAGTGTGTGTGGTATATATATGATACACTGGGGGTTTGATGACACAGATACCGTGGAGGAAGTTTCAGATGTAGTGGGTGAGAGGGGGGTGGAGATATAACGATTGCGTTTTGTCTTGTGTGCGTGGTCATATATAGTGTGTGTGAAGTCATGAATGCAGTGGATGTAATGTGATGACTACAATGGTGTGCATTCATAAAGAGTGGATGTGACAATATGTATAATGCATAAGATGTCATACATAAATTTTGTGTGTGATGTCATACAAAGAGTTGGTAGAGGTCATCAATAGGGTGGATTCAATGTCAGATATAGTGGGAGTGATGTCATGAGTGCAGTGCATGTGATGTGCATGTGATATATATATCATGATGTCATTAAATGTGGAGGCGATGCCTTGTGGAATGTATATGATGGTATATATGTGTATGGGTGTGGTGTGTCATACATACAAAGGATGTGATATCATCGAAAAAGTGGGTGTGTGTGACACAGACACAGTGTCTGTGATGTTAATAATATAGTAGTGAATCTGATGTCGTATACAACGGATATGATGTCGTCTTACATAGCGCAAGAGATCTCATAAATACAGTTGGTGTGTGATAACCTCAATACAGTGGTGTGATGACCCAGATACCGTGGAAACGATGTCAAATAGAATGGTTGTGATGTCGTAGAAACGGTGGTTTGATATCATAAACTGAGGATGTGATGTCTTGTATGGTGAAAAAGTTGCCATACATATGCCGAGTGTGATGTCATGCAAGAGTGGACGTGATATCAGTGGAGAGATTGAGATGGCAAAAAAACAGTGGGGGCAATGTCTAGTACAGTGGGTGTGATGTCATGCCTGAAGTGGATGTGGCAGCATAAATTCTGTGGTTTGGTGTGATAGAGTGGATATGATGTCATCTGAAGTGCAAATGATGTCATATATATGCCGAGTGTGGTATCAACCACACACAGTGTTGTATGTCATACATTGTGGATTTGATGTCATAAATAGAGTGGATAGGATGTCAGACGTATACTGGCTGTGATATGATACATAGAGTGGCTGTGATATCATGGGTAGAGTGGGTGTGATAACAAAATACACTGGAAATAACACAAATACACTGAAAATGAGGTCAGATATAGTGGATGTGATGTCTGGTATAGTGGACTTGATGTCATAAATAAAGAGGTGTGAGGTCAAAAAGAGTGGATGTGATGTCGTATGTAGTACATATGATGTCATACATATAGTGGCTGTGATGTCATACATACACTGGGTTAGATAAAATTGGTACATTGCGTGTGTTGACACAGATACAATGCGTGTGATGTCAGACATAGTGGCTGTGAAGTTACACAATGGTTGTGTGTGTTATAACACTGCGTGTGTGCCATATGAAGTGGATATGTCATAAGCATATGTGTGTGAAGTCATAGACAGAGTCATTGTGTGATGTCACATATATAGTGATGTGTGATATCATATATAGGTGACCTGTGATATGTATCAGTATATAGTGTGTGTTATGTCATGAATAGAGTGCATGTGATGTCATGAATATAAGGATGCTTGTCATAAAGTGTGGATATGATGTCATGTGCAGTGTGCATATGATGTCATGTGCATGCATTATGCATACATGTGCCACCTGGGAACTCTTACATAGTTGGTGTGATATCGTCGACAAAGTGGGTTTGATGACATACAGTGGATGTGATGGCAGTTATAACATGTTTCAAGACAAATATAGAGCTTGTGTAGTCATAGACACAGAGTGGATGAGATCATATACGGTGGATATGATGTCATAAACATAGTGGGTGCCATGACAGATAAACAATGGTATGATGACATCAAGAGTGGACTTGTTGTCATATAAAGTGTCTATCATGTTATACATGCAGTGTGTGTGTGTGATTCACACGTACATAGGGTCTAATACAATCATTCAAGTGAGTGTGATTTCACCGATATAGTATGTGTGATGTCGGATAAAGTGGTTGTGTTGTCATTCATACACAATGTGAGATGTCATATATACTGAGTATGATGTCAAAAACACAGTAGGTGTCTTGTCACAGTTGCAGTGGCTGTGATGTCACAAGTATATTGTATGTGATGCAATAAACAGTGGATATGATGTTTTGAATAGAGTGGATGGGATGTCATGAATACAGTCTTGTGATGTCATAAAGAGTGGGTGTGATATCACATAGAATTCATATGATGTCATATATATAGTGGGTTTGAGGTCAAACATATTGCAGGTGTGGTATAAGCAGTACACTGTAAGTAATGACGCAGCTACAGTGGATGTGATGTCAGATATACTGTGTGTGATGACATGAATACAGAGGGTGTGATGTCATAGAGCGGTGTGACGTCATACAGAATGAATGTGATGTCATGTGTATGTGTCATATGATGTCATGCATGTCATGGCATGCTGTGATATCATGCAAACAATGGGGCATATATCATCGATAATCTCGGTGTGATGATGACACATTCTGTGGATGTGCTGTCAGATATAATGGCTGTGATGTGAGACAGAGTAGCTTTGATGTCATGAACAGAGTGTTGTGGTGTCATGAAAAGCCTGGGTGTGGTGTGTCGTCGTATATAGTGCATAATGTGCCATGCCTATAGTATGTGTGACATAATACATACACTTTGTGTTATATCACTGATACGGTGGGTGTGACCGCAGAAATACAGACACGGATGGTGTGATGTCAGATATACTGTTTGTATCGTCTCAACACAGTGTTTTTTTGACGTCAAATTTATTGGATAGGGATTCACAAACGCAGTGGCTGTGACGTTACATATAAAGTGGTTGTGATGTCAGAGGTATAGGGGATGAGATGTCCTAAACCGTACATGTGATGTCGCATATAGGAGATCTGATGTCATGAATGTAGTGGCTGTGATGTCTTAAATGCTGAGGATAGATGTCATAAAGTGTGAATGTGATGTCATGTAGAATGTGTATGATGTGTCATATGTATGCCAAGGGTGATGATTTCCATACTTGCTGTGATGTCATCGATACAGAGTGTGTGACGACACAGATCCAGTGGCGGTGATGTCAAATGTAGTGGGTGAGAGTGTCAGGATGTCAGGTATAGTCGGTGTGGTGTCATGAAAGCAGTATGGGTGATATCATATATATATATATATGATATGATGTCATCAATATACTGGGTGTGATGTCACACATTTAGGTGTCTGATGTCATAAAGAGTTCATGTGACGTCATGCATACTGAATATGATGTCCTACATAGAGTGTGTGTGATGTCATACAGAGAGTGTGTGTGTGTATAATTGATACACTGGGTTTGATGACACAGATACCGTGGAGGAAGTTTCAGATGTAGTGGGTGAGAGGGGCAGATATAACGATTGCGTTGTCTTGTGTGTGTGTCATATATAGTGTGTGTGAAGTCATGAATGCAGTGGATGTAATGTGTGACTGAATGGTGTGCATTCATAAAGAGTGGATGTGACAATATGTATAATGCATAAGATGTCATACATAAATTTTGTGTGATGTCATACAAAGAGTTGGTAGAGGTCATCAATAGGGTGGATTCAATGTCAGATGTCATATAGTGGGAGTGATGTCATGAGTGAGTGCAGTGCATGTGATGTGATGTATATATATATGATGTGATGTCATTAAATGTGGAGGCGATGCCTTGTGGAATGTATGTATATGATGGTATACGTGTAGTGGGTGTGAGGTCATACATACAAAGGATGTGATATCATCGAAAGAGTGGGTGTGATGACACAGACACAGTGTCTGTGATGTTAATAATATAGTGAATCTGATGTCGTATACAACGGATATGATGTCGTCTTACATAGCGCAAGAGATCTCATAAATACAGTTGGTGTGATAACCTCAATACAGTGGATGTGATGACCCAGATACCGTGGAAACGATGTCAAATAGAATGGTTGTGATGTCGTAGAAAAACGGTGGTTTGATATCATAAACTGAGGATGTGATGTCTTGTATGGTGAAAAAGTTGCCATACATATACCGAGTGTGATGTCATGCAAAGAGTGGACGTGATATGTGAGTGGAGAGATTGAGATGGGAAAAAAAAAAAAAGTGTGGGGGCAATGTCTAGTACAGTGGGTGTGATGTCATGCCTGAAGTGGATGTGGCAGCATAAATTCTGTGGTTTGGTGGATAGAGTAGATATGATGTGTCATCTGAAGTGCAAATGATGTCATATATATGCCGAGTGTGTATCAACAACACACACAGTGTTGTATGTCATACATTGTGGATTTGATGTCATAAATAGAGTGGATAGGATGTCAGACGTATACTGGCTGTGATATGATACATAGAGTGGCTGTGATATCATGGGTAGAGTGGGTGTGATAACACAAATACACTGGAAATGAGGTCAGATATAGTGGATGTGATGTCTGGTATAGTGGACTTGATGTCATAAATAAAGAGGTGTGAGGTCAAAAAGAGTGGATGTGATGTGTATGTATGTACATATGATGTCATACATATAGTGGCTGTGATGTGATACATACACTGGGTTAGATAAAATTGGTACATTGCGTGTGTTGACACAGATACAATGCAATGTGTGATGTCAGACATAGTGGCTGTGAAGTTACACAATGGTTGTGTTGTTATAACACTGCGTGTGCTGCCATATGAAGTGGATATGTCATAAGCATAGAGTGTGTGAAAGTCATAGACAGAGTCATTGTGTGATGTCACATATATAGTGAATGTGATATCATACAGAGTAGGTGACCTGTCATATCGTATATAGTGCGTGTTATGTCATGAATAGAGTGCATGTGATGTCATGAATACTAAGGATGCTTGTCATAAAGTGTGGATATGATGTCATGTGCAGTGCATATGATGGCATACATGTGCCACCTGGGAACTCTTACATAGTTGGTGTGATATCGTCGACAAAGTGGGTTTGATGACATACAGTGGATGTGATGGCAGTTATAACATGTTTCAAGACAAATATAGAGATTGTGTAGACACAGAGTGGATGAGATCATATACGGTGGATATGATGTCATAAACATAGTGGGTGCCATGACAGATGGATAAAAACATTGTGGGTGCCATGACAGATAAATAATGGTATGATGATGACATCAAGAGTGGACTTGTTGTCATATAAAGTGTCTATCATGTTATATATACATGCAGTGTGTGTGATTTCACACGTACATAGGGTCTAATACAATCATTCAAGTGAGTGTGATTTCACCGATATAGTATGTGTGATGTCGGATAAAGTGGTTGTGTTGTCATTCATACACAATGTGAGATGTCATATATACTGAGTATGATGTCAAAAACACAGTAGTGGTCTTGTCACAGTTGCAGTGGCTGTGATGTCACAAGTATATTGTATGTGATGTCATAAACAGTGGATATGATGTTTTGAATAGAGTGGATGGGATGTCATGAATACAGTCTTGTGATGTCATAAAGAGTGGGTGTGATATCACATAGAATTCATATGATGTCATATATATAGTGGGTTTGAGGTCAAACATATTGCAGGTGTGGTATAAGCAGTACACTGTAAGTAATGACGCAGCTACAGTGGATGTGATGTCAGATATACTGTGTGTGATGACATGAATGACAGATGAATACAGAGGGTGTGATGTCATAGAGCGGTGTGACGTCATACAGAATGAATGTGATGTCATGTGTAGTTCATATGATGTCATGCATATGGCGGCTGGCTGTGTATATCATGCAAACAATGGGGCATATATCATCGATAATCTCGGTGTGATGACACACATTCTGTGGATGTGCTGTCAGATATAATGTGTGATGTGAGACAGAGTAGCTTTGATGTCATGAACAGAGTGTTGTGGTGTCATAAAGTCCTGGGTGTGATGTCGTATATAGTGCATAATGTGCCATGCCTGCCTATATGTGTGTGACATAATACATACACTTTGTGTTATATATGATACGGTGGGTGTGTGTGACCGCAGAAATACAGACACGGATGGTGTGATGTCAGATATAGATATACTGTTGTATCGTCTCAACACAGTGTTTTTGACGTCAAATTTTTGGATAGGGATTCACAAACAAGTGGCTGTGACGTTACATATAAAGTGGTGTGTGATGTCAGAGGTATAGGGGATGGGGAGAGATGTCCTAAACCGTACATGTGATGTCGCATATAGGAGATCTGATGTCATGAATGTAGTGGCTGTGATGTCTTAAATGCTGAGGATAGATGTCATAAAGTGTGAATGTGATGTGTGATGTAGAGTGTGTATGATGTCATATGTATGCCAAGGGTGATGATTTCCATACTTGCTGTGATGTCATCGATACAGAGTGTGTGACGACACAGATCCAGTGGCGGTGATGTCAAATGTAGTGGGTGAGATGTCAGGTATAGTCGTGTGTGTGTCATGAAAGCAGTATGGGTGATATCATATATATTGGATATGATGTCATCAATATACTGGGTGTGATGTCACACATTTAGGTGTCTGATGTCATAAAGAGTTCATGTGACGTCATGCATACTGAATATGATGTCCTACATAGAGTGTGTGTGATGTGTCATACAGAGAGTGTGTGTGTGTCATAATACACTGGGTTTGATGACACAGATACCGTGAGACACAGATACCGTGGAGGAAGTTTCAGATGTAGTGGGTGAGAGGGCAGATATAACGATTGCGTTGTCTTGTGTGCGTGGTCATATATAGTGTGTGTGAAGTCATGAATGCAGTGGATGTAATGTGTTGATGTGACTACAATGGTGTGCATTCATAAAGAGTGTGATGTGACAATATGTATAATGCATAAGATGTCATACATAAATTTTGTGTGATGTCATACAAAGAGTTGGTAGAGGTCATCAATAGGGTGGATTCAATGTCAGATATAGTGGGAGTGATGTCATGAGTGCAGTGCATGTGATGTCATATATAATCTGTGATGTCATTAAATGTGGAGGCGATGCCTTGTGGAATGTATATGATGGTATACGTGTAGTGGGTGTGAGGTCATACATACAAAGGATGTGATATCATCGAAAGAGTGGGTGTGATGACACAGACACAGTGTCACAGTGTTGTGATAATAGTGAATCTGATGTCGTATACAACGGAATATGTCGTATATGTCGTCTTACATAGCGCAGAGATCTCATAAATAAATACAGTTGGTGTGATAACCTCAATACAGTGGATGTGATGACCCAGATACCGTGGAAACGATGTCAAATAGAATGGTTGTGATGTCGTAGAAACGGTGGTTTGATATCGGTGGTTTGATATGTGATAAAAACTGAGGATGTGATGTCTTGTATGGTGAAAAAGTTGCCATACATATGCCGAGTGTGATGTCATGCCAAGAGTGGACGTGATATCAGTGGAGAGATTGAGATGATGCAAAAAAAACAGTGGGGGGGGCAAAAAAACTAGTACAGTGGGTGTGATGTCATGCCTGAAGTGGATGTGGCAGCATGCAATTCAGGTTTGGTGTGGTTAGAGTGGATATGATGTGTGATCTGAAGTGCAATGTGCATGTCATGTCATATATGCCGAGTGTGGTATCAACCACACACAGTGTTGTATGTCATACATTGTGGATTTGATGTCATAAATAGAGTGGATAGGATGTCAGACGTATACTGGCTGTGATATGATACATATAGAGTGGCTGTGATATCATGGGTAGAGTGGGTGTGATAACACAAATACACTGGAAATGAGGTCAGATATAGTGGATGTGATGTCTGGTATAGTGGACTTGATGTCATAAATAAAGAGGTGTGAGGTCAAAAAGAGTGGATGTGATGTCGTATGTAGTAGTATATGTGTGTCATACATATAGTGGCTGTGATGTCATACATACACTGGGTTAGATAAAATTGGTACATTGCGTGTGTTGACACAGATACAATGCGTGTGATGTCAGACATAGTGGCTGTGAAGTTACACAATGGTTGTGTTGTTATAACACTGCGTGTGATGCCATATGAAGTGGATATGTCATAAGCATAGAGTGTGTGAAGTCATAGACAGAGTCATTGTGTGATGTCATAGTGTGATATATAGTGAGTCATGATGTCATATATACATAGATATGACCTGTGATATATCGTATATAGTACCTGTGTTCGTATGTCATGTGTAGAGTGTGTGTGATGTGTGATGCATGTGATGTCATAAAACTAAGGATGCTTGTCATAAAGTGTGGATATGATGTCATGTGCAGTGCATATGATGGCATACATGTGCCACCTGGGAACTCTTACATAGTTGGTGTGATATCGTCGACAAAGTGGGTTTGATGACATACAGTGGATGTGATGGCAGTTATAACATGTTTCAAGACAAATATAGAGCTTGTGTAGTCATAGACACAGAGTGGATGAGATCATATACGGTGGATATGATGTCATAAACATGTGGGTGCCATGACAGATAAACAATGGTATGATGACATCAAGAGTGGACATGTGTTGTCATATAAAGTGTCTATCATGTTATACATGCAGTGTGTGTGATTTCACACACGTACATAGGTCTAATACAATCATTCAAGTGAGTGTGATTTCACCGATATAGTATGTGTGATGTGATTTCACCGATAAAGTGGTGTGTGTGTGTCATTCATACACAATGTGAGATGTCATATATATGAGTATGATGATCATGAAAACAAAAACAGGTAGTGTCTTGTCACAGTTGCAGTGGCTGTGATGTCACAAGTATATTGTATGTGATGTCATAAACAGTGGATATGATGTTTTGAATAGAGTGGATGGGATGTCATGAATACAGTCTTGTGATGTCATAAAGAGTGGGTGTGATATCACATAGAATTCATATGATGTCATATATATATATGGGTTTGAGGTCAAACATATTGCAGGTGTGGTATAAGCAGTACACTGTAAGTAATGACGCAGCTACAGTGGATGTGATGTCAGATATACTGTGTGTGATGACATGAATACAGAGGGTGTGATGTCATAGAGCAGTGTGACGTGTGACAGAATGAATGTGATGTCATGTGTATGAATGTATGATGTCATGCATGTGCGGCTGTGATGTGATCATGCATGTGCAATGGGGGCATATATCATCGATAATCTCGGTAATGATGACACACATCTGTGGATGTGCTGTCAGATATATGTGCTGTGATGTGAGATGAGTAGCTTTGAGACAGAGTAGCTTTGATGTCATGAACAGAGTTGTGTGTGTCATAAAGCCTGGGTGTGATGTCGTATATAGTGCATAATGTGCCATGCCTATAGTATGTGTGACATAATACATACACTTTGTGTTATATCACTGATACGGTGGGTGTGTGACCGCAGAAATACAGACACGATGGTGTGATGTCAGATATACTGTTTGTATCGTCTCAACACAGTGTTTTTGACGTCAAATTTATTGGATAGGGATTCACAAACACAGTGGCTGTGACGTTACATATAAAGTGTTGTGTGATGTCAGAGGTATAGGGGATGAGATGTCCTAAACCGTACATGTGATGTCGCATATAGGAGATCTGATGTCATGAATGTAGTGGCTGTGATGTCTTAAATGCTGAGGATGAGATGTCATAAAGTGTGAATGTGATGTCATGTAGAATGTGTATGATGTCATATGTGTATGCCAAGGTGATGATGATTTTCCATACTTGCTGTGATGTCATCGATGTCACAGATGTGTGTGTGACGACACAGATCCAGTGGCGGTGATGTCAAATGTAGTGGGTGAGATGTCAGGTATAGTCGGTGTGGTGTCATGAAAGCAGTATGGGTGATATCATATATATATATATGATGTCATCATCATATGGGTGTGATGTCATGTCATTTAGGTGTCTGATGTCATAAAGAGTTCATGTGACGTCATGCATACTGAATATGATGTCCTACATAGAGTGTGTGTGATGTGTGTGTACAGAGAGTGTGTGTGTGTATTGATACACTGGGTTTGATGATGACACATACCGTGGAGGAAGTTTCAGATGTAGTGGGTGAGAGGGAGAGATAACGATTGCGTTGTCTTGTGTGCGTGGTGGTCATATATAGTGTGTGTGTGTGTCATGAATGTGTGTGGATGTAATGTGTGTGACTACAATGGTGTGCATTCATAAAGAGTGGATGTGACAATATGTATAATGCATATAGATGTCATACATAAATTTTAATGTGATGTTTGTGTGATGTCATACAAAGAGTTGGTAGAGGTCATCAATAGGGTGGATTCAATGTCAGATATAGTGGGAGTGATGTCATGAGTGCAGTGCATGTGATGTCATATATAATCGTGATGTCATTAAATGTGGAGGCGATGCCTTGTGGAATGTATATGATGGTATACGTGTAGTGGGTGGGAGGTCATACATACAAAGGATGTGATATCATCGAAAGAGAGTGGGTGTGATGACACAGACACAGTGTCTGTGATGTTAATAATATAGTGAATCTGATGTCGTATACAACGGATATGATGTCGTCTTACATAGATATAAGAGATCTCATAAATATCAGTTGGTGTGATAACCTCAATACAGTGGATGTGATGACCCAGATACCGTGGAAACGATGTCAAATAGAATGGTTGTGATGTCGTAGAAACGGTGGTTTGATATCATAAACTGAGGATGTGATGTCTTGTATGGTGAAAAAAAAATGCCATATGGTGAAAATATTGCCATATAGTGTGATGTCATGCATGCAAGAGTGGACGTGATATCAGTGGAGAGATTGAGATGGCAAAAAAAAAGTGGGGGCAATGTCTAGTACAGTGGGTGTGATGTCATGCCTGAAGTGGATGTGGCAGCATAAATTCTGTGGTTTGGTGTGATAGAGTGGATATGATGTCATCTGAAGTGCAATTGATGTCATATATATGCCGAGTGTGGTATCAACCACACACAGTGTTGTATGTCATACATTGTGGATTTGATGTCATAAATAGAGTGGATAGGATGTCAGACGTATACTGGCTGTGATATGATACATAGAGTGGCTGTGATATCATGGGTAGAGTGGGTGTGATAACACAAATACACTGGAAATGAGGTCAGATATAGTGGATGTGATGTCTGGTATAGTGGACTTGATGTCATAAATAAAGAGGTGTGAGGTCAAAAAGAGTGGATGTGATGTCGTATGTAGTACATATGATGTCATACATATAGTGGCTGTGATGTCATACATGATGTCATACATGGGGCTAGATAAAATTGGGGTTACATAAAATTGGTACATTGTGTGTGTGTTGACACAGATATACAATGCGTGTGATGTCAGACATAGTGGCTGTGAAGTTACACAATGGTTGTGTTGTTATAACACTGCGTGTGATGCCATATGAAGTGGATATGTCATAAGCATAGAGTGTGTGAAGTCATAGACAGAGTCATTGTGTGATGTCACATATATATGAGTGATATCATATATAGTGTGATATGTCATACATATAGGTGACATGTCATATCGTATATAGTGTGTGTTATGTCATGTAGATGTGCATGTGATGTGTGTCATGTCATAATAAAGATGCTTGTCATAAAGTGTGGATATGATGTGTGCATGTGCATGCATATGATGGCATACATGTGCCACCTGGGAACTCTTACATAGTTGGTGTGATATCGTCGACAAAGTGGGTTTGATGACATACAGTGGATGTGATGGCAGTTATAACATGTTTCAAGACAAATATAGAGCTTGTGTAGTCATAGACACAGAGTGGATGAGATCATATAGACACAGAGTGGATGAGATCGTATACGGTGGATATGATGTCATAAACATAGTGGGTGCCATGACAGATAAACAATGGTATGATGACATCAAGAGTGGACTTGTTGTCATATAAAGTGTCTATCATGTTATACATGCAGTGTGTGTGTGTGTTTCACACGTACATAGGGTCTAATACAATCATTCAAGTGAGTGTGAGTGTGATTTCACCGATATAGTATGTGTGATGTCGGATAAAGTGGTTGTGTTGTCATTCATACACAATGTGAGATGTCATATATACTGAGTATGATGTCAAAAAAACAGAGTAGTGTCTTGTCACAGTTGCAGTGGCTGTGATGTCACAAGTATATTGTATGTGATGTCATAAACAGTGGATATGATGTTTTGAATAGAGTGGATGGGATGTCATGAATACAGTCTTGTGATGTCATAAAGAGTGGGTGTGATATCACATAGAATTCATGATGATGTCATATATATATATGGGTTTGAGGTCAAACATATTGCAGGTGTGGTATAATTGCAGTACAGTACACTGTAAGTAATGACGCAGCTACAGTGGATGTGATGTCAGATATACTGTGTGTGATGACATGAATACAGAGGGTGTGATGTCATAGAGCGGTGTGATATACAGAATGAATGTGATGTCATGTGTAGTTCATATGATGTCATGTATGGCGGCTGTGATATCATGCAAACAATGGGGCATATATCATCATGATAATCATCGGTGTGATGATATATCACATTCTGTGGTGGATGTGCATCAGATATAATGGCTGTGATGTGAGACAGAGTAGCTTTGATGTCATGAACAGAGAGTGTTGTGATGTGTCATGAAGGGTGTGTGTGTCATATATAATGCATAATGTGTGTGCCTATAGTATGTATGTGTGTAATAATATACACTATATGTTATATCATGATACGGTGGGTGTGACGTGAAATACAGACACGATGGATGGATGTGTGAGAGATATAGACAGTGATGTGTGTCTCATCGTCAGTGTTTTTTGTATCGTCAAAAACAGTTGTTTTTGACGTCAATTTATTGATAGGGATTCACAAACCAGTGGCTGTGACGTTACATATAAAGTGGTTGTGATGTCAGAGGTATAGGGGATGAGATGTCCTAAACCGTACATGTGATGTCGCATATAGGAGATCTGATGTCATGAATGTAGTGGCTGTGATGTCTTAAATGCTGAGGATGATGTCATAAAGTGTGAATGTGATGTCATGTAGAGTGTGTATGTGTGTCATATGTATGCCAAGGGTGATGATGATTCCATACTTGCTGTGATGTCATCGATACAGAGTGTGTGACGACACAGATCCAGTGGCGGTGATGTCAAATGTAGTGGGGTGAGATGTCAGGTGATAGTCGGTGTGGTGTCATGAATGTCAGTATGGGTGATATCATATATATTGGATATGATGTCATCATATATATGGGTGTGATGTCATACATTTAGGTGTCTGATGTCATAAAGAGTTCATGTGACGTCATGCATACTGAATATGATGTGTCCTGCATACATAGAGAGTGTGTGTGACATCATACAGAGAGTGTGTGTGGTATAATAATTGATACACTGGGTTTGATGACACAGATACCGTGGAGGAAGTTTCAGATGTAGTGGGTGAGAGGGCAGATATAACGATTGCGTTGTCTTGTGTGCGTGGTCATATATAGTGTGTGTGAAGTCATGAATGCAGTGGATGTAATGTGTGTGACTACAATGGTGTGCATTCATAAAGAGTGGATGTGACAATATGTATAATGCATAAGATGTCATACATAAATTTTGTGTGATGTCATACAAAGAGTTGGTAGAGGTCATCAATAGGGTGGATTCAATGTCAGATATAGTGGGAGTGATGTCATGAGTGCAGTGCATGTGATGTCATATATATCGGTGTGATGTCATTATGTGGAGGCGATGCCTTGTGGAATGTATATGATGGTATATGTATGTGTGTATGGGTGGGAGGTGGATACATACATAAGGATGTGATATCATCGAAAGAGTGGGTGTGATGACACAGACACAGTGTGACACAGACACAGTGTCTGTGATGTTAATAATATAGTGAATCTGATGTCGTATACAACGGATATGATGTCGTCTTACATAGCGCAAGAGATCTCATAAATACAGTTGGTGTGATAACCTCAATACAGTGGATGTGATGACCCAGATACCGTGGAAACGATGTCAAATAGAATGGTTGTGATGTCGTAGAAACGGTGGTTTGATATCATAAACTGAGGATGTGATGTCTTGTATGGTGAAAAAGTTGCCATATATGTGTGAGTGTGATGTCATGCCAAGAGTGGACATATGTGATATCATGGAGAGATTGAGATGATGGCAAAAAAAAAAAAAGTGGGGGCAATGTCTAGTACAGTGGGTGTGATGTCATGCCTGAAGTGGATGTGGCAGCATAAATTCTGTGGTGGTGTGGATAGAGTGGATATGATGTGTGGTGATCTGAAGTGCAAATGATGTCATGATATGATGCCGAAGTGTGGTATCAATATATGCACAGTGTGGTATCAACCACACACAGTGTTGTATGTCATACATTGTGGATTTGATGTCATAAATAGAGTGGATAGGATGTCAGACGTATACTGGCTGTGATATGATACATAGAGTGGCTGTGATATCATGGGTAGAGTGGGTGTGATAACACAAATACACTGGAAATGAGGTCAGATATAGTGGATGTGATGTCTGGTATAGTGGATTGATGTCATAAATAAAGAGGTGTGAGGTCAAAAAGAGTGGATGTGATGTCGTATGTAGTACATATGATGTGTGTATAGTGTGTGTGATGTCATACATACACTGGGTTAGATAAAATTGGTATATTGCATACATGGTGTGACACATACAATACGTGTGATGTGTGTTGACATAGTGTGTGAAGTTACACAATGGTGTGTGTGTGACACACAATGTGTGTGCCATATACACAATGGATGTGTAAGCATATGAGTGTGTGATGTCATAGACAGAGAGTCATGTGTGACATGATGTGTGTGTGATATATAGTGTCATTGTGATATATAGTGAATGTGATATACAGAGTAGGTGACCTGTGTCATATCGTATATAGTGCGTGTTATGTCATGAATAGAGTGCATGTGATGTCATAAATACTAAGGATGCTTGTCATAAAGTGTGGATATGATGTCATGTGCAGTGCATATGATGGCATACATGTGCCACCTGGGAACTCTTACATAGTTGGTGTGATATCGTCGACAAAGTGGGTTTGATGACATACAGTGGATGTGATGGCAGTTATAACATGTTTCAAGACAAATATAGAGCTTGTGTAGTCATAGACACAGAGTGGATGAGATCATATACGGTGGATATGATGTCATAAACATAGTGGGTGCCATGACAGATAAACAATGGTATGATGACATCAAGAGTGGACATGTGTTGTCATATAAAGTGTCTATCATGTGTATACATGCAGTGTGTGTGATTTCACACGTACATAGGTCTAATACAATCATTCAAGTGAGTGTGATTTCACCGATATATCATATGTGTGATGTCGGATAAAGTGTGTTGTGTTGTGTGATGTCGGATTCATGGTTGTGTTGTCATTCATACACAATGTGAGATGTCATATATACTGAGTATGATGTCAAAAAAACAGTAGGTGTCTTGTCACAGTTGCAGTGGCTGTGATGTCACAAGTATATTGTATGTGATGTCATAAACAGTGGATATGATGTTTTGAATAGAGTGGATGGGATGTCATGAATACAGTCTTGTGATGTCATAAAGAGTGGGTGTGATATCACATAGAATTCATATGATGTCATATATATAGTGGGTTTTGAGGTCAAACATATTGCAGGTGTGGTATAAGCAGTACACTGTAAGTAATGACGCAGCTACAGTGGATGTGATGTCAGATATACTGTGTGTGTGACATGAATACAGAGGGTGTGATGTCATAGAGCGGTGTGTGTGACGTCATACAGAATGAATGTGATGTCATGTGTATGTCATATGATGTCATGTGATGGCATATGCTGTGTGATATCATGCATGATAATGGGGCATATATCATCGATAATCTCGGTGTGATGATCACACATATCTGTGTGATGACACACATTCTGTGGATGTGCTGTCAGATATAATGGCTGTGATGTGAGACAGAGTAGCTTTGATGTCATGAACAGAGTGTTGTGGTGTCATAAAGCCTGGGTGTGATGTCGTATATAGTGCATAATGTGCCATGCCTATAGTATGTGTGACATAATACATACACTTTGTGTTATATCACTGATACGGTGGGTGTGACCGCAGAAATACAGACACATGGTGTGATGTGTGAGATATACAGTTTGTATCGTATCTCAACACAGTGTTTTTTTTTGACGTCAAATTTATTGGATAGGGATTCACAAACACAGTGGCTGTGACGTTACATATAAAGTGGTTGTGATGTCAGAGGTATAGGGGATGAGATGTCCTAAACCGTACATGTGATGTCGCATATAGGAGATCTGATGTCATGAATGTAGTGGCTGTGATGTCTTAAATGCTGAGGATAGATGTCATAAAGTGTGAATGTGATGTGATGAATGTGATGTCATAGAATGTGTGTATGATGTCATATGTATGCCAAGGGTGATGATGCCAAGGGTGATGATTTCCATACTTGCTGTGATGTCATCGATACAGAGTGTGTGACGACACAGATCCAGTGGCGGTGATGTCAAATGTAGTGGGTGAGATGTCAGGTATAGTCGGTGTGGTGTCATGAAAGCAGTATGGGTGATATCATATATATTGGATATGATGTCATCAATATATGGGTGTGATGTCATACATTTAGGTGTCTGATGTCATAAAGAGTTCATGTGACGTCATGCATACTGAATATGATGTGTCCTACATAGAGTGTGTGTGATGTCATACAGAGAGTGTGTGTGTGTATATTGATACACTGGGTTTGATGACACAGATACCGTGGAGGAAGTTTCAGATGTAGTGGGTGAGAGGGCAGATATAACGATTGCGTTGTCTTGTGTGTGTGTGTCATTGTATATATGTGTGTGTGCATAGTCATGAATGCAGTGGATGTCAATGTGTGTGTGTGACTACAATGAATGCAGTGTGATGTGTGTGATGACAACAATGGATGTGACAAAAGAGTGGATGTGACATATGTATAATAAGATGTATACATAAATTTTGTGTGATGTCATACAAAGAGTTGGTAGAGGTCATCAATAGGGTGGATTCAATGTCAGATATAGTGGGAGTGATGTCATGAGTGCAGTGCATGTGATGTCATATATATATCGGTGATGTCATTAAATGTGGAGGCGATGCCTTGTGGAATGTATATGATGGTATATACGTGTAGTGGGTGTGAGGTGATACATACAAAGGATGTGATATCATCGAAAGAGTGGGTGTGATGACACAGACACAGTGTCTGTGATGTTAATAATATAGTGAATATGATGTCGTATATGAACGGATATGATGTCGTCTTACATAGTGCAAGAGATCTCATAAATACAGTTGGTGTGATAACCTCAATACAGTGGATGTGATGACCCAGATACCGTGGAAACGATGTCAAATAGAATGGTGTGTGATGTCGTAGTGAAAACGGTGGTTTGATATCATAAAAATGAGGATGTGATGTGAAATGAGTGAAAAAGTGTGATGTCTTGTATGGTGAAAAATATACATATATATGCCCGAGTGTGATGTCATGCAAAGAGTGGACGTGATATCAGTGGAGAGATTGAGATGGCAAAAAAAAAAAACAGTGGGGGCAATGTCTAGTACAGTGGGTGTGATGTCATGCCTGAAGTGGATGTGGCAGCATAAATTCTGTGGTTTGGTGGATAGAGTGGATATGATGTCATCTGAAGTGTGCAAATGATGTCATATATATGCCGAGTGTGGTATCAACCACACACAGTGTGTGTATGTCATACATTGTGTTTGTGTCATAAATAGAGTGGATAGGATGTCAGATATACTGGTGGATGATATGTACATAGTATACTGTGATATATGGGTATATCATGGTGAGTGTGATGATATGGTGATACAAATGAACAGTGATAGTGGATGTGATGTGAAAATGTCACTATAGTGGATTGATGTCATGTATAAAGTGGTGATGTCTGGTATAGTGGACTTGATGTCATAAATAAAGAGGTGTGAGGTGTCGTGGATGTATGTGATGTGTATGTATATATGTAGTACATGTATGATGTCATACATATAGTGGCTGTGATGTCATACATACACTGGGTTAGATAAAATTGGTACATTGCGTGTGTTGACACAGATACAATGCGTGTGATGTCAGACATAGTGGCTGTGAAGTTACACAATGGTTGTGTTGTTATAACACTGCGTGTGTGCCATATGAAGTGGATATGTCATAAGCATAGAGTGTGTGAAGTCATAGACAGAGTCATTGTGTGATGTCACATATATAGTGAATGTGATATCATACAGAGTAGGTGACATGTCATATCGTATATAGTGTGTGTTATGTCATGTCATATAGTGTGTGCATGTGATGTCATGAATACTAAGGATGCTTGTCATAAAGTGTGGATATGATGTCATGTGCATGCATATGTGTGCATATGTGCCATGTGGAACTCTGGGAATAGTTGGTGTGATATCTCGTCAAAGTGGGTTTGATGACATACAGTGGATGTGATGTGCATTATAACATGTTTCAAGACAAATATATGAGATTGTGTTATAACATGTTTCAAGACAAATATAGAGCTTGTGTAGTCATAGACACAGAGTGGATGAGATCATATACGGTGGATATGATGTCATAAACATAGTGGGTGCCATGACAGATAAAACAATGGTATGATGACATCAAGAGTGGACATGTTGTCATATAAAGTGTCTATCATGTTATACATGCAGTGTGTGTGTGTTTCACACGTACATAGGGTCTAATACAATCATTCAAGTGAGTGTGATTTCACCGATATAGTATGTGTGATGTCGATAAAGTGGTTGTGTTGTCATTCATACACAATGTGAGATGTCATATATACTGAGTATGATGTCAAAAACACAGTAGGTGTCTTGTCACAGTTGCAGTGGCTGTGATGTCACAAGTATATTGTATGTGATGTCATAAACAGTGGATATGATGTTTTGAATAGAGTGGATGGGATGTCATGATACAGTCTTGTGATGTCATGTCATGAAAGAGTGGGTGTGTCATAAATATCACATAGAATTCATATGATGATCATATATATATATATAGTGGTTTTGAGGTCAAACATATTGCAGGTGTGGTATAAGCAGTACACTGTAAGTAATGACGCAGCTACAGTGGATGTGATGTCAGATATACTGTGTGTGATGACATGAATACAGAGGGTGTGATGTCATGAGATGTGACGTGTATACAGAATGAATGTGATGTGTGATTCATGTGTCATGTGTCATGTGATGTGTGATGTGGGGCATATATATATGGCGATATATCGGTGTGATGATGACATCTGTGGATGTGCTGTCATATATGGCTGTGATGTGAGACAGAGTAGCTTGTGATGTCATGAACAGAGTGTTGTGTGTGTCATGAACAGGTGTGTGATGTGTTATGTGATGTGCATGAAGAGTGTGTGTGTATGTATATGGGTGTGTATATATATGCATAATGTGCCATAATATGTGTGTATGTGTGACATACATACACTTTGTGTTATATTTGTGGTGTGTACACTGATACGGTGAAAATACCGCAAATACACACGGATGGTGATGTACAGTTGTCAGTATACTGTTTGTATCGTCTCATCGTCAACACAGTGTTTTTGACGTCAAATTTATTGGATAGGGATTCACAAACACACAGTGGCTGTGACGTTACATATAAAGTGGTTGTGATGTCAGAGGTATAGGGGATGAGATGTCCTAAACCGTACATGTGATGTCGCATATAGGAGATCTGATGTCATGAATGTAGTGGCTGTGATGTCTTAAATGCTGAGGATGATGTCATAAAGTGTGAATGTGATGTCATGTAGAATGTGTATGTGTCATATGTATGTCCATGTGTGATGATTTCCATACTTGCTGTGATGTCATCGATACAGAGTGTGTGACGACACAGATCAGTGGCGTGATGTCAAATGTAGTGGGTGAGATGTCAGGTATAGTCGGTGTGGTGTGTCATGAAAGTAGTATGGGTGATGTCATATATATTGGATATGATGTCATCATATATATATATGTGATGTGATGATGTCATTTAGGTGTCTGATGTCATAAAGAGTTCATGTGATGTCATAAAGTCATGTGACGTCATGCATACTGAATATGATGTCCTACATAGAGTGTGTGTGATGTCATACAGAGAGTGTGTGTGTGTATAATTGATACACTGGGTTTGATGACACAGATACCGTGGAGGAAGTTTCAGATGTAGTGGGTGAGAGGGCAGATATAACGATTGCGTTGTCTTGTGTGCGTGGTCATATATAGTGTGTGTGTGTGTCATGTGAATGCAGTGGATGTAATGTGTGATGTGGTGTGCATTCATAAAGAGTGGATGTGACAATATGTATAATGCATAAGATGTGACATACATAAATTTTGTGTGATGTCATACAAAGAGTTGTAGAGGTCATCAATAGGGTGGATTCAATGTCAGATATAGTGGGAGTGATGTCATGAGTGCAGTGCATGTGATGTCATATATAATCATGTGTGTCATTCATGTGATGTGGAGGCGATGCCTTGTGGAATGTGATATGATGTGTATGTATATGTGTATACGTGTGGTGGGTGTACATACAAAGGATGTGATGTGATATCATCAAAGAAAGAGTGGGTGTGATGACACAGACACAGTGTCTGTGATGTTAATAATATAGTGAATCTGATGTCGTATACAACGGATATGATGTCGTCTTACATAGCGCAAGAGATCTCATAAATACATAGGTGTGATAACCCTCAATACAGTGGATGTGATGACCCAGATACCGTGGAAACGATGTCAAATAGAATGGTTGTGTGTCGTAGAAAAACGGTGGTTTGATGTCATAAACTGAGGATGTGATGTCTGTGTATGTGAATGTGATTGCCATACATATGCCGAGTGTGATGTCATGCAAAGAGTGGACGTGATATCAGTGGAGAGATGATGAGATGGCAAAAAAAAAGTGGGGGGCAATGTCTAGTACAGTGGGTGTGATGTCATGCCTGAAGTGGATGTGGCAGCATAAATTCTGTGGTGGTGGATAGAGTGGATATGTGTCATCTGAAGTGCAAATGATGTCATATATATGCCGAATGTGGTATCATATATATGCCGAGTGTGGTACACACACACACAGTGTTGTATGTCATACATTGTGGATTTGATGTCATAAATAGAGTGGATAGGATGTCAGACGTATACTGGCTGTGATATGATACATAGAGTGGCTGTGATATCATGGGTAGAGTGGGTGTGTGTGAAATACACTGGAAATGAGGTCAGATATAGTGGATGTGATGTCTGGTATAGTGGACTGATGTCATAAATAAAGAGGTGTGAGGTCAAAAAGAGTGGATGTGATGTCGTATGTAGTACATATGATGTCATATGTATAGTGTGTGATGTGATGTACATACATATGGGTTAGATAAAATTGGTACATTGCGTGTGTTGACACAGATACAATGCGTGTGATGTGTGTGACAGACATAGTGGCTGTGAAGTTACACAATGGTTGTGTTGTTATAACACTGTGTGTGTGTTGTGAAGTGGATATGTCATAAGCATATGAGTGTGTGAAGTGTGATAGACAGAGTCATTGAGTGTGATGTCATAGAGTGTGTGTCATATACAGAGTCATTGTGTGATGTCACATATATAATGTGATATCATACAGAGTATCATAGGTGACCTGTCATATCGTATATAGTGCGTGTTATGTCATGAATAGAGTGCATGTGATGTCATGAATACTAAGGATGCTTGTCATAAAGTGTGGATATGATGTCATGTGCAGTGCATATGATGGCATGCATGTGCCACCTGGGAACTCTTACATAGTTGGTGTGATATCGTCGACAAAGTGGGTTTGATGACATACAGTGGATGTGATGGCAGTTATAACATGTTTCAAGACAAATATAGAGCTTGTGTAGTCATAGACACAGAGTGGATGAGATCATATACGGTGGATATGATGTCATAAACATGTGGGTGCCATGACAGATAAACAATGGTATGATGACATCAAGAGTGGACATGTTGTCATATAAAGTGTCTATCATGTTATACATGCATGTGTGTGTTTCACACGTACATAGGGTCTAATACAATCATTCAAGTGTAGTGTGATTTCACCGATATCATTCAGTGAGTGTGATTTCACCGATATAGTATGTGTGTGGATAAAAAGTGTTGTGTTGTCATTCATACACAATGTGAGATGTCATATATACTGAGTATGATGTCAAAAACACAGTAGGTGTCTTGTCACAGTTGCAGTGGCTGTGATGTCACAAGTATATTGTATGTGATGTCATAAACAGTGGATATGATGTTTTGAATAGAGTGGATGGGATGTCATGAATACAGTCTTGTGATGTCATAAAGAGTGGGTGTGATATCACATAGAATTCATATGATGTCATATATATATGGGTTTGAGGTCAAACATATTGCAGGTGTGGTATAAGCAGTACACTGTAAGTAATGACGCAGCTACAGTGGATGTGATGTCAGATATACTGTGTGTGATGACATGAATACAGAGGGTGTGATGTGTCATGAGCGTGTGACGTCATACAGAATGAATGAGATGTGATGTGTATGTCATATGATGTCATGTCATATGTGCATGCTGTGATATGCATGCATATGCAATGGGGGCATATATCATCATATCTCATCGGTAATGATGATATCATCGACACGGTGATGATGACACACATGTCTGTGGTGTGCTGTCAGATATAATGGCTGTGATGTGAGACAGAGTAGCTTTGATGTCATGAACAGAGTGTTGTGGTGTCATAAAGCCTGGGTGTGATGTCGTATATAGTGCATAATGTGCCATGCCTATAGTATGTGTGACATAATACATACACATTGTGTGTTATATGATACGGTGGGTGTGACCGCAGAAATACAGACACGGATGGTGTGATGTCAGATATACTGTTTGTATCGTCTCAACACAGTGTTTTTGACGTCAAATTTATTGGATAGGGATTCACAAACACAGTGGCTGTGACGTTACATATAAAGTGGTTGTGATGTCAGAGGTATAGGGGATGAGATGTCCTAAACCGTACATGTGATGTCGCATATAGGAGATCTGATGTCATGAATGTAGTGGCTGTGATGTCTTAAATGCTGAGGATATGATGTCATGTGTGTGAATGTGATGTCATGTAGAATGTGTATGATGTGTCATGTGTATGATGTCATGTCATATGGTGAAGGGTGATGATTTCCATACTTGCTGTGATGTCATCGATACAGAGTGTGTGACGACACAGATCCAGTGGCGGTGATGTCAAATGTAGTGGGTGAGATGTCAGGTATAGTCGGTGTGTGTGTCATGAAAGCAGTATGGGTGATATCATATATATATGGATATGATGTCATCAATATACTGGGTGTGATGTCACACATTTAGGTGTCTGATGTCATAAAGAGTTCATGTGACGTCATGCATACTGAATATGATGTCCTACATAGAGTGTGTGTGATGTGTGTACAGAGAGTGTGTGTGTGTATATTGATACACTGGGTTTGATGACACAGATACCGTGGAGGAAGTTTCAGATGTAGTGGGTGAGAGGGCAGATATAACGATTGCGTTGTCTTGTGTGCGTGTCATATATATAGTGTGTGTGAAGTCATGAATGCAGTGGATGTAATGTGATGACTACAATGGTGTGCATTCATAAAGAGTGGATGTGTGACAATAAAGAGGATAAATAATGTATAATGCATAAGATGTCATACATAAATTTTGTGTGATGTCATACAAAGAGTTGGTAGAGGTCATCAATAGGGTGGATTCAATGTCAGATATAGTGGGAGTGATGTCATGAGTGCAGTGCATGTGATGTCATATATAATCGTGATGTCATTAAATGTGGAGGCGATGCCTTGTGGAATGTATATGATGGTATACGTGTAGTGGGTGTGGGTCATACATACAAAGGATGTGATATCATCGAAAGAAAGGTGTGTGTGATGACACAGACACAGTGTCAGTGATGTGAATAATATAGTGAATCTGATGTGTATACAACGTCGTATGATGTCGTCTTACATATGTCAGAGATCTCATATAAATACAGTTGGTGTGATAACCTCAATACAGTGGATGTGATGACCTCATATACCAGTGGAATGTGATGACAAAGATAATGTGTGATGATAACGTGAAAAAATAGAATGTGATGTGATGTGGAAAATGATGTGTCAAATAAAAACGAGGTTGTGATGTCGTGATCATAAACTGTGATGTATGTGTATGGTGAAAAAGTTGCCATACATGCCGAGTGTGATGTCATGCAAAGAGTGGACGTGATATCAGTGGAGAGATTGAGATGGCAAAAAAACAGTGGGGGCAATGTCTAGTACAGTGGGTGTGATGTCATGCCTGAAGTGGATGTGGCAGCATAAATTCTGTGGTTTGGTTGGATAGAGTGGATATGATGTCATCTGAAGTGCAAATGATGTCATATATATGCCGAGTGTGGTATCAACCACACACAGTGTTGTATGTCATACATTGTGGATTTGATGTCATAAATAGAGTGGATAGGATGTCAGACGTATACTGGCTGTGATATGATACATAGAGTGGCTGTGATATGATGGGTAGATGGGTGTGATATGTGTGATACACTGGAAATGAGGTCAGATATAGTGGATGTGATGTGATGTATAGTGGATGATGTCATAAATAAAGAGTGTGAGGTCAAAAAAGTGGAAGTGATGAGTCAAAAAAAAGAGTGTGTCAAAAACATATGATGTGTGATGTCGTATGTATATGATGTCATACATATAGTGGCTGTGATGTCATACATACACTGGGTTAGATAAAATTGGTACATTGCGTGTGTTGACACAGATACAATGCGTGTGATGTCAGACATAGTGGCTGTGAAGTTACACAATGGTTGTGTTGTTATAACACTGCGTGTGTGCCATATGAAGTGGATATGTCATAAGCATAGAGTGTGTGAAGTCATAGACAGAGTCATTGTGTGATGTCATATATATAGTGATGTGTGATATCATATAGAGTAGTGTGATATGTCATATCATATATAGTGCGTGTTATGTCATGAATAGAGTGCATGTGATGTCATAAATACTAAGGATGCTGTCATAAAGTGTGGATATGATGTGTGCATGTGCATGTGCATGTGCATGTGTGCATATGATGGCATGTGCATGCATGGGAACTCTTACATAGTTGGTGTGATATCGTCGACAAAGTGGGTTTGATGACATACAGTGGATGTGATGGCATGTTTATAACATGTTTCAAGACAAATATAGAGCTTGTGTAGTCATAGACATGTTTCAGAGAGCTGTGTAGTCATAGACACAGTGGATGAGATCATATACGGTGGATATGATGTCATAAACATTGTGGGTGCCATGACAGATAAACAATGGTATGATGACATCAAGAGTGGACATGTTGTCATATAAAGTGTCTATCATGTTATACATGCAGTGTGTGTGATTTCACACGTACATAGGGTCTAATACAATCATTCAATGAGTGTGATTTCACCGATATAGTATGTGTGTGATGTCGTGATAAAGTGTGTGTTGTCATTCATACACAATGTGTGATGTCATATATATGAGTATGATGTCATGTGTCATATATAGTAGTGTGTGTCACAGTTGCAGTGGCTGTGATGTCACAAGTATATTGTATGTGATGTCATAAACAGTGGATATGATGTTTTGAATAGAGTGGATGGGATGTCATGATACAGTCTTGTGATGTCATGTCAAGATGATGTGGTGTGATGTCATATAGAATTCATATGATGTCATATATATATATATTTGAGGTCATATATATATGGGTTTGAGGTCAAACATATGCAGGTGTGGTGTATAAGCAGTACACTGTAAGTAATGACGCAGCTACAGTGGATGTGAGTACAGTGGATGTGATGTGTGATGTGTGTGATGACATGAATACAGAGGGTGTGATGTCATAGAGCGGTGTGACGTCATACAGAATGAATGTGATGTGATGTGTGTTCATGTGATGTCATGCATGATGGCATGGCTGTGATGTGATGCAAATGGGGCATATATCATCGATAATCATCGGTGTGATGATATGACACATTCGTGGATGTGCTGTCAGATATAATGGCATGTGTGTGATGTGTCACAGAGTAGCTTTGATGTGAACAGAGTGTTGTGGTGTCATGAAGCCTGGTGTGTGTGTGTCATATAGTGCATAATGTGCCATGCCTGTAGTATGTGTGTGCATAATACATATACATGTGTACATATATACACTGATTGTGTACGTGGGTGTGTGTGGGGTGTGAAATACAGACACGGGATACAGTGTGATGGATGTGATATGACTGGATGTGTGTCTCATCAACTGTTTGTATCGTCTCAACACAGTGTTTTTGACGTCAAATTTATTGGATAGGGATTCACAAACCAGTGGCTGTGACGTTACATATAAAGTGGTTGTGATGTAGAGGTATAGGGGATGAGATGTCCTAAACCGTACATGTGATGTCGCATATAGGAGATCTGATGTCATGAATGTAGTGGCTGTGATGTCTTAAATGCTGAGGATGATGTCATAAAGTGTGAATGTGATGTCATGTAGAATGTGTATGATGTCATATGTATGTAAGGGTGATGATTTCCATACTTGCTGTGATGTCATCGATACAGAGTGTGTGACGACACAGATCCAGTGGCGGTGATGTCAAATGTAGTGGGTGAGATGTCAGGTATGTCGGTGTGTGTGTCATGAATGCAGTATGGGTGATATCATATATATATGGATATGATGTCATGTCATCATATATATTGGTGTGATGTCATCATTTAGGTGTCTGATGTCATAAAGAGTGTCATGTGACGTCATGCATACTGAATATGATGTGACGTCCTACATACTAGTGATGTGTGTGTGTGTGATGATGTCATACAGAGAGTGTGTGTGGTATAATTGATACACTGGGTTTGATGACACAGATACCGTGGAGGAAGTTTCAGATGTAGTGGGTGAGAGGGCAGATATAACGATTGCGTTGTCTTGTGTGCGTGGTCATATATAGTGTGTGTGTGAGTCATGAATGCAGTGGATGTAATGTGATGACTACAATGGTGTGCATTCATAAAGAGTGGATGTGACAATATGTATAATGCATAAGATGTCATACATAAATTTTGTGTGATGTCATACAAAGAGTTGGTAGAGGTCATCAATAGGGTGGATTCAATGTCAGATATAGTGGAGTGATGTCATGAGTGTCAGTGCATGTGATGTGATATGATATATGTGATGTCATTATATGTGGATGGCGATGCCTTGTGGATGTAATGTGATGATGGATATATGTGTATGGGTGTGTGTAGTGTGAGGTATATACATACAAAGTGATGTGATCATCATCGAAAGAGTGGGTGTGATGACACAGACACAGTGTGACACAGTGTGTCTGTGATGTTAATAATATAGTGAATCTGATGTCGTATACAACGGATATGATGTCGTCTTACATAGCGCAAGAGATCTCATAAATACAGTTGGTGTGATAACCTCAATACAGTGGATGTGATGACCCAGATACCGTGGAAACGATGTCAAATAGAATGGTTGTGATGTCGTAGAAACGGTGGTTTGATATCATAAACTGAGGATGTGATGTCTTGTATGGTGAAAAAGTTGCCATACATATGCCGAGTGTGATGTCATGCAAAGAGTGGACGTGATGATGATAGTGGAGAGATTGAGATGGCAAAAAAAAAAAACAGTGGGGGCAATGTCTAGTACAGTGGGTGTGATGTCATGCCTGAAGTGGATGTGGCAGCATAAATTCTGTGTTTGGTGTGATAGAGTGGATATGATGTGGTTATGAAGTGCAATGATGTCATATATATGCCGAGTGTGGTATCAACCACACACAGTGTTGTATGTCATACATTGTGTGTTGATTGTGGATTTGATGTCATAAATAGAGTGGATAGGATGTCAGACGTATACTGGCTGTGATATGATACATAGAGTGGCTGTGATATCATGGGTAGAGTGGGTGTGATAACACAAATACACTGGAAATGAGGTCAGATATAGTGGATGTGATGTCTGGTATAGTGGACTTGATGTCATAAATAAAGAGGTGTGAGGTCAAAAAGAGTGGATGTGATGTCGTATGTAGTACATATGATGTCATACATATAGTGGCTGTGATGTCATACATACATGGGTTAGATAAAATTGGTACATTGCGTGTGTTGACACAGATACAATGCGTGTGATGTCAGACATAGTGGCTGTGAAGTTACACAATGGTTGTGTTGTTATAACACTGCGTGTGTGCCATATGAAGTGGATATGTCATAAGCATAGAGTGTGTGAAGTGTAGACAGAGTCATTGTGTGATGTCATATCATAGTGAATGTGTATCATACACAGTAGTATGTGACCTGACATCATATATAGTGACCTGTATATAGGTGACGTATCGTATATAGTGCGTGTTATGTCATGTCATGAATAGAGTGCATGTGATGTCATAAATAAGGAAGGATGCTTGTCATAAAGTGTGGATATGATGTCATGTGCAGTGCATATGATGGCATACATGTGCCACCTGGGAACTCTTACATAGTTGGTGTGATATCGTCGACAAAGTGGGTTTGATGACATACAGTGGATGTGATGGCAGTTATAACATGTTTCAAGACAAATATAGAGCTTGTGTAGTCATAGACAGAGAGTGGATGAGATCATATACGGTGGATATGATGTCATAAACATAGTGGGTGCCATGACAGATAAACAATGGTATGATGACATCAAGAGTGGACATGTTGTCATATAAAGTGTGTATCATGTTGTTATACATGCAGTGTGTGTGTGTGTTTCACACGTACATAGGGTCTAATACAATCATTCAAGTGAGTGTGATTTCACCGATATAGTATGTGTGATGTGTGATAAAGTAAGTGTGTGTCATTCATACATACAATTGTGTGTTGATGTACACAATATGTCATATATACTGAGTATGATGTCAAAAACACAGTAGGTGTCTTGTCACAGTTGCAGTGGCTGTGATGTCACAAGTATATTGTATGTGATGTCATAAACAGTGGATATGATGTTTTGAATAGAGTGGATGGGATGTCATGAATACAGTCTTGTGATGTCATAAAGAGTGGGTGTGATATCACATAGAATTCATATGATGTCATATATATAGTGGGTTTGAGGTCAAACATATTGCAGGTGTGGTATAAGCAGTACACTGTAAGTAATGACGCAGCTACAGTGGATGTGATGTCAGATATACTGTGTGTGATGACATGAATACAGATATGTGATGTCATGAGCGTGTGACGTGTCATACAGAATGAATGTGATGTCATGTGTATGTGTCATGTGATGTCATGTATGGCATGCATGTGATGTCATGCATATGGAATGGGGGGGCATATAAACATGGGGCATATATCATCGATAATCTCGGTGACATGACACACATCTGTGGATGTGCTGTCAGTGTAATGGCTGTGATGTGAGACAGAGAGTAGCTTTGATGTCATGAACAGAGTGTTGTGGTGTCATAAAGCCTGGGTGTGATGTCGTATATAGTGCATAATGCCATGCCTATAGTATGTGTGACATAATACATACACACTTTGTGTTATATCACTGATACGGTGGGTGTGACCGCAGAAATACAGACACGGATGGTGTGATGTCAGATATACTGTTTGTATCGTCTCAACACAGTGTTTTTTGACGTCAAATTTATTGGATAGGGATTCACAAACGCAGTGGCTGTGACGTTACATATAAAGTGGTTGTGATGTCAGAGGTATAGGGGATGAGATGTCCTAAACCGTACATGTGATGTCGCATATAGGAGATCTGATGTCATGAATGTAGTGTGCTGTGATGTCTTGATGTGAGGATGATGATGTCATGTCTGAAGTGTGAATGTGATGATGTCATGTGTGAATGTGATGTATGATGTGTCATATGTATGCCAAGGGTGATGATTTGATGATACTTGCTGTGATGTCATCTTGATATGAGTGTGTGAGTGTGTGACACACACAGATCCAGTGGCGGTGATGTCAAATGTAGTGGGTGAGATGTCAGGTATAGTCGGTGTGGTGTCATGAAAGCAGTATGGGTGATATCATATATATTGGATATGATGTCATCAATATACTGGGTGTGATGTCACACATTTAGGTGTCTGATGTCATAAAGAGTTCATGTGACGTCATGCATACTGAATATGATGTCCTACATAGAGTGTGTGTGATGTCATACAGAGAGTGTGTGTGTGTATATTGATACACTGGGTTTGATGACACAGATACCGTGGAGGAAGTTTCAGATGTAGTGGTGAGAGGGGATATAACGATTGCGTTGTCTTGTGTGCGTGTGGTGTATATAGTGTGTGTGTGTGTCATGAATGTGGATGTAATGTGATGATGAATGGTGTGCATGTGATGTAAGAGTGGATGTGACAATATGTATAATGCATAAGATGTCATACATATAATATTTATGTGATGTCATACATAAAGTTGTGTGTCATACAACAAAGTTGTATAGATCAATCAGGGTGGGTGATTCAATGTCAGATATAGTGGGAGTGATGTCATGAGTGCAGTGCATGTGATGTCATATATAATCTGTGATGTCATTAAATGTGGAGGCGATGCCTTGTGGAATGTATATGATGGTATACGTGTAGTGGGTGTGAGGTCATACATACAAAGGATGTGATATCATCGAAAGAGTGGGTGTGATGACACAGACACAGTGTCTGTGATGTTAATAATATAGTGAATCTGATGTCGTATACAACGATATGATGTCGTCTTACATAGCGCAAGAGATCTCATAAATACAGTTGGTGTGATAACCTCAATACAGTGGATGTGATGACCCAGATACCGTGGAAACGATGTCAAATAGAATGGTTGTGATGTCGTAGAAAACGTGGTTTGATATCATAAACTGAGGATGTGATGTCTAAACTGTGTATGGTGAAAAATAAATTGCCATACATATACCGATATGATGTGTCATGCAAAGAGTGGACGTGATATCAGTGGAGAGAGAGATTGAGATGGCAAAAAAACAGTGGGGGGGCAATGTCTAGTACAGTGGGTGTGATGTCATGCCTGAAGTGGATGTGGCAGCATAAATTCTGTGGTTTGGTGGATAGAGTGGATATGATGTCATCTGAAGTGCAAATGATGTCATATATATGCCGAGTGTGGTATCAACCACACACAGTGTTGTATGTCATACACATGGATTTGATGTCATAAATAGATGGATAGATGTCAGATGTCATACTGGCTGTGATATGATGACATATAGTGGCTGTGATATGATGGGTAGAGTGTGGTGTGATATGACAAATACACTGGAAATGAGGTCAGATATAGTGGATGTGATGTCTGGTGGATGTGGATGATGTCATGTGAATAAAGAGGTGTGAGATTGAAAAAGAGTGTGATGTGATGTGTGTAGTACATATGATGTGTATACATATAGTGTGTGTGTGTATATATGTCATACACTGGGGCTGTGATAAAATTGGTACATTGATAAAATTGGTATTGCGTGTGTGTGACACAGACAGACAATGCGTGTGATGTCAGACATAGTGGCTGTGAAGTTACACAATGGTTGTGTTGTTATAACACTGCGTGTGTGCGCCATATGAAGTGGATATGTCATAAGCATAGAGTGTGTGAAGTCATAGAGAGTCATTGTGTGATGTCACATATATAGTGAATGTGATATCATACAGAGTAGTGACCTGTCATATCATATAGTGTAGTGTGTATGTCATGTCATAGATGCATGTGATGTGATGAATATGTAAGTGATGTGATGTGTCATAAAGTGTGGATATGATGTGTCATGTGCATGCATATGTGGATACATGTGCATACCTGGGCACTGTTATAGTGCATGTGATATGTGGACAAATGGGTTTGATGACATACAGTGGATGTGATGGCAGTTATAACATGTTTCAAGACAAATATATAGCTTGTGTAGTCATAGACAGACAGAGTGGATGAGATCATAGACAGTGGATATGATGTCATAAACATATACGTGGGTGCCATGAACATAGTGGGTGCCATGACAGATAAACAATGGTATGATGACATCAAGAGTGGACTTGTTGTCATATAAAGTGTCTATCATGTTATACATGCAGTGTGTGTGATTTCACACGTACATAGGGTCTAATACAATCATTCAAGTGAGTGTGATTTCACCGATATAGTATGTGTGATGTCGGATAAAGTGGTTGTGTTGTCATTCATACACAATGTGAGATGTCATATATATGAGTATGATGTCAAAAACATAGTAGGTGTCTTGTCACAGTTGCAGTGGCTGTGATGTCACAAGTATATTGTATGTGATGTCATGTCAACAGTGGATATGATGTTTTGTAGAGTGGATGGGATGTCATGTGATACATCTTGTGATGTCATAAAGAGTGGTGTGATGTGTGATAGAATTCATATGATGTCATATATATATGGGTTTGATGGTCATATACATATATGCAGGTGTGGTATAAGCAGTACATGTAAACATATAAGTAATGGTGCAGCTACAGTGGTATAAGCAGTACACTGTAAGTAATGATGCAGCTACAGTGGATGTGATGTCAGATATATACTGTGTGTGTGATGACATGAATACAGAGGGTGTGATGTCATAGAGCGGTGTGACGTCATACAGAATGAATGTGATGTCATGTGTAGTTCATATGATGTCATGTATGGCGGCTGTGATATCATGTGGGGGCATATATCATCGATATCATCGGTGTGATGATGTGGATGTGCTGTCATATATGGCTGTGATGTGAGACAGATAGAGCTTTGATGTCATGAACAGAGTGTTGTGGTGTCATAAAGCCTGGGTGTGATGTGTGTGTATAGTGCATAATGTGCCATGCCTATAGTATGTGTGTGTAATACATACACCTTTGTGTGTATATATGATACATATATGTGACATGCATATGCAATGCACTAAGTGTGACGATGGTGGATGTGTGTATACACTGATACGGTGGGTGTGACCGCAGAATACAGACAGTGTTTTGGTGTGTCAGATATACTGTTTGTATCGTCTCAACACAGTTTTTTGACGTCAAATATTTATTGGGATAGGGATTCACAAACGCAGTGGTGTGACTGTGACGTTACATATGGTGTGTGTGTCAGAGGTATAGGGGATGAGATGTCCTAAACCGTACATGTGATGTCGCATATAGGAGATCTGATGTCATGAATGTAGTGGCTGTGATGTCTTAAATGCTGAGGATGATGTCATAAAGTGTGAATGTGATGTCATGTAGATGTGTATGATGTCATATGTATGCCAAGGGTGATGATTTCCATACTTGCTGTGATGTCATCGATACAGAGTGTGTGACGACACAGATCCAGTGGCGGTGATGTCAAAGTGGTGAGATGTCAGGTAGTGAGTGTGTGTGTGTCATGTCAGTCAGTATGGGTGTATCATATATATATATATGATATGATGTCATCATATATGGGTGTGATGTCATACATTTAGGTGTGATGTGATGTCATAAAGAGTTCATGTGACGTCATGCATACTGAATATGATGTCCTACATAGAGTGTGTGTGATGTCATACAGAGAGTGTGTGTGTGTGTGATTGATATACACTGGGTTTGATGACACAGATACCGTTTGGACACAGATACCGTGGAGGAGTTCAGATGTAGTGGGTGAGAGGGCAGATATAACGATTGCGTTGTCTTGTGTGCGTGGTCATATATAGTGTGTGTGAAGTCATGAATGCAGTGGATGTAATGTGATGACTACAATGGTGTGCATTCATAAAGAGTGGATGTGACAATATGTATAATGCATAAGATGTGTGACATAAATTTTGTGTGATGTCATACATAAGATTGTAGTGGTCATCATAGGGTGGATGTCAATGTCAGATATAGTGGGAGTGATGTCATGTCATGATGTCAGTGCATGTGATGTCATGTGTGTCTGTGATGTCATTAATGTGGAGGCGATGCCTTGTGGAATGTATATGATGGTATACGTGTGATGGGTGTGGTGGTGATATACATATACAAAGGATGTGATATCATGAAAAGTGTGGTGTGATGACATACAGACATATCATCGAAAGTGGGTGTGATGACACAGACACAGTGTGTGTGAATCTATAGTGTCGTATCTGATCAATGTATATGATGTCGTCGTGATGTCGTCTTACACATAGCGCAAGAGATCTCATAAATACAGTTGGTGTGATAACCTCAATACAGTGGATGTGATGACCCAGATACCGTGGAAACGATGTCAAATAGAATGGTTGTGATGTCGTAGAAACGGTGGTTTGATATCATAAACTGAGGATGTGATGTGATGTTGTATGTGAAAAAGTTGCCATACATATGCCGAGTGTGATGTCATGCAAAGAGTGGACGTGATATCAGTGGAGAGATTGAGATGGCAAAAAAAAAAAAGTGGGGGGGCAATGTCTAGTACAGTGGGGTGATGTCATGCCTGAAGTGGATGTGGCAGCATAAATTCTGTGGTTTGGTGGATGGAGAGTGGATATGATGTGGTGAAGTGCAAATGATGTCATATATATGCCGAGTGTGGTATCAACCATACACAGTGTTGTATGTATATACATTGTGGATTTGATGTCATAAATAGTGTGGATAGGATGTCAGATTGTATAATGGCTGGATATGATACAGAGAGTGGCTGTGATATATGGGTAGGCTGTGATATCATGGGTAGAGGGTGTGATAACACACAAACACTGGAAATGAGGTCAGATATAGTGGATGTGATGTCTGGTATAGTGGACTTGATGTCATAAATAAAGAGGTGTGAGGTCAAAAAGAGTGGATGTGATGTCGTATGTAGTACATATGATGTCATACATATAGTGGCTGTGATGTCATACATACACTGGGTTAGATAAAATTGGTACATTGCGTGTGTTGACACAGATACAATGCGTGTGATGTCAGACATAGTGGCTGTGAAGTTGTACACAATGGTGTGTGTTGTTATACACACGTGTGTGTTGTGCCATATGAAGTGGATATGTGTAAGCATAGAGTGTGTGAAGTATAGACAGAGTCATTGTGTGTGTGTCATAGTGTATAGTGATGTGTATCATATATAGTAGTGACATGTGTCATATCATATATAGTGTGTGTTATATATACATGTCATAGTGTCATGTGTCATGTGTTGTGTGCATGAATAGAGTGAAGGATGTGCATGTGTCATAAATACTAAGGATGCTTGTCATAAAGTGTGGATGATGATATGATGTCATGTGCAGTGCATATGATGGCATACATGTGCCACCTGGGAACTCTTACATAGTTGGTGTGATATCGTCGACAAAGTGGGTTTGATGACATACAGTGGATGTGATGGCAGTTATAACATGTTTCAAGACAAATATAGAGCTTGTGTAGTCATAGACACAGAGTGGATGAGATCATATACGGTGGATATGATGTCATAAACATAGTGGGTGCCATGACAGATAAACAATGGTATGATGACATCAAGAGTGGACATGTTGTCATATAAAGTGTCTATCATGTTATACATGCAGTGTGTGTGTGTTTCACACATGTACATGGGTCTAATACAATCATTCAAGTGAGTGTGATTTCACCGATATAGTATGTGTGATGTGATATAAAGTGGTTGTGTTGTCATTCATACATAATGTGAGATGTCATATATACACAGTATGATGTCATAAAACATAGTAGTGTCATTGTCACAGTTGCAGTGGCTGTGTCAGTGTGTCACAGTTGTATATTGTGATGTCATGTATATTGTATGTGATGTCATAAACAGTGGATATGATGTTTTGAATAGAGTGGATGGGATGTCATGAATACAGTCTTGTGATGTCATAAAGAGTGGGTGTGATATGACATATCACATGATGTCATATATATATGGGTTTGATATCAAACATATTGCAGGTGTGGTATAAGCAGTACACTGTAAGTAATGACGCAGCTACAGTGGATGTGATGTCAGATATACTGTGTGTGATGATGAATACAGAGGTGTGATGTCATGAGCGGTGTGACGTGTGATACAGAATGAATGTGATGTCATGTGTGTTCATATGATGTGTCATGCATATGTAGCTGTGATATCATGATGTCATGGGGGGCATGTATCATCGATAATCTCGGGTGATGATCATATTCTGTGGATGTGCTGTCATATGAATGGCTGTGATGTGATACAGAGTGCTGATGTCATGATGATGTGAGACAGAGTAGCTTTGTCATGAACAGAGTGTCATGAAAGCCTGGGTGTGATGTCGTATATAGTGCATAATGTGCATGCCTATAGTATGTGTGACATAATACATACACTTTGTGTTATATCACTGATACGGTGGGTGTGACCGCAGAAATACAGACACGGATGGTGTGATGTCAGATATACTGTTTGTATCGTCTCAACACAGTGTTTTTGACGTCAAATTTATTGGATAGGGATTCACAAACAGTGGCTGTGACGTTACATATAAAGTGGTTGTGATGTCAGAGTATAGGGGATGAGATGTCCTAAACCGTACATGTGATGTCGCATATAGGAGATCTGATGTCATGAATGTAGTGGCTGTGATGTCTTAAATGTGAGGATGATGATGATGTCTAAAGTGTGAATGTGATGTCATGTAGATGTGTGTGATGTCATATGTATGTGTGGGTGATGATGTTCCATATTGCTGTGATGTCATCGATACAGAGTGTGTGACGACACAGATCAGTGGCGGTGATGTCAAATGTAGTGGGTGAGATGTCAGGTGTGTCAAATGTAGTGGTGAGATGTCAGGTAGTGTCGGTGTGGTGTCATGAAAGCAGTATGGGTGATATCATATATATTGGATATGATGTCATCAATATACTGGGTGTGATGTCACACATTTAGGTGTCTGATGTCATAAAGAGTTCATGTGACGTCATGCATACTGAATATGATGTCCTACATAGAGTGTGTGTGTGTGTCATACAGAGAGTGTGTGTGTGTATAATTGATACACTGGGTTTGATGACACAGATACCGTGGAGGAAGTTTCAGATGTAGTGGGTGAGAGGGCAGATATAACGATTGCGTTGTCTTGTGTGCGTGGTCATATATAGTGTGTGTGAAGTCATGAATGCAGTGGATGTAATGTGATGACTACAATGGTGTGCATTCATAAAGAGTGGATGTGACAATATGTATAATATGCATAAGATGTCATACATAAATTTAATGTGTGATGTCATACAAAGAGTTTTTAGAGTGTCATCAATAGGGTGGATTCAATGTCAGATATATTGGGTCAGTGATGTCATGAGTGATGTCAGTGCATGTGCATGTGATGTCATATATAATCTGTGATGTCATTAAATGTGGAGGCGATGCCTTGTGGAATGTATATGATGGTATACGTGTAGTGGGTGTGAGGTCATACATACAAAGGATGTGATATCATCGAAAGAGTGGGTGTGATGACACAGACACAGTGTCTGTGATGTTAATAATATAGTGAATCTGATGTCGTATACAACGGATATGATGTCGTCTTACATAGCGCAAGAGATCTCATAAATACAGTTGGTGTGATAACCTCAATACAGTGGATGTGATGACCCAGATATACGTGGAAACGATGTCAAATAGAATGGTTGTGATGTGTAGAAAACGGTGGTTTGATATCATAAACTGAGGATGTGATGTCTGTGTATGGTGAAAAAGTTGCCATACATATGATATCCGAGTGTGATGTGTGATGCAAAGAGTGTGACGTGATATCAAGAGTGGAGTGATATCAGAGAGATTGAGAGATGGCAAAAAAACAGTGGGGGGGCAATGTCTAGTACAGTGGGTGTGATGTATGTGATGTCATGCCTGAAGTGGATGTGGCAGCATAAATTCTGTGGTTTGGTGTGATAGAGTGGATATGATGTCATCTGAAGTGCAAATGATGTCATATATATGCCGAGTGTGGTATCAACCACACACAGTGTTGTATGTCATACATTGTGTTTGATGTTGATGTCATAATGTGATAGATGTGGATAGGATGTCATACGGCTGTGATATGATATAGATGGCTGTGATATGATGGGTAGAGTGGGTGTGATATAGTGGTGTGATACACTGGAAATGAGGTCAGATATAGTGGATGTGATGTCTGGTATAGTGGATGATGTCATGTATAAAGAGGTGTGAGGTCAAAAAGAGTGGATGTGATGTCAATGTAGTAATATGATGTCATGTCATATAGTGGGCTGTGATGTGTGTATACATACACTGGGTGTATACATATTGGTACATTGCATGTGTGTGATACATACACTGGGTGATACAATTGCGTGTGTGTGTGTGACAATGATACAATGTGTGTGATGTGAGTGTATAGTGTGTGATGTTACACACAATTGTTTGTGTTGTTATAACACTGCGTGTGCTGCCATATGAAGTGGATATGTCATAAGCATAGAGTGTGTGAAGTCATAGACAGAGTCATTGTGTGATGTCACATATATAGTGAATGTGATATCATACAGAGTAGGTGACCTGTCATATCGTATATAGTGCGTGTTATGTCATGAATAGAGTGCATGTGATGTCATGAATATGTAAGGATGCTTGTCATAAAGTGTGGATATGATGTCATGTGCATGCATATGATGGCATATGTGCCACCTGGGAACTCTTACATAGTTGTGTGTGATATCGTCGACAAAGTGGGTTTGATGACATACAGTGGATGTGATGGCAGTTATAACATGTTTCAAGACAAATATAGAGCTTGTGTAGTCATAGACACAGAGTGGATGAGATCATATACGGTGGATATGATGTCATAAACATAGTGGGTGCCATGACAGATAAACAATGGTATGATGACATGAAACAAGTGGACATGTTGTCATATATCAAGTGGACTTGTTGTCATATAAAGTGTCTATCATGTTATACATGCAGCAGTGTGTGTGTGTTTTCACACGTACATAGGGTCTAATACAATCATTCAAGTGAGTGTGATTTCACCGATATAGTATGTGTGATGTCGGATAAAGTGGTTGTGTTGTCATTCATACACAATGTGAGATGTCATATATACTGAGTATGATGTCAAAAAAACAGTAGGTGTCTTGTCACAGTTGCAGTGGCTGTGTGTCACAAGTATATTGTATGTGATGTCATAAACAGTGGATATGTGATGTTTTGAATAGAGTGGATGGGATGTCATGAATACAGTCTTGTGATGTCATAAAGAGTGGGTGTGATATCATAGAATTCATATGATGTCATATATATATGGGTTTGAGGTCAAACATATTGCAGGTGTGGTATAAGCAGTACACTGTAAGTAATGACGCAGCTACAGTGGATGTGATGTCAGATATACTGTGTGTGTGACATGAATACAGAGGGTGTGATGTCATAGAGCGGTACAGTGTGATGTCAGAGAGCGTGTGACGTCATACAGAATGAATGTGATGTCATGTGTAGTTCATATGATGTCATGCATATGGCGGCTGTGATATCATGCAAACAATGGGGCATATATCATCGATAATCTCGGTGTGATGACACACATTCTGTGGATGTGCTGTGATATCATGTGCTGTGATGTGATGACAGACATGCTGTGATGTGATGATGACAGAGTGTTGTGTGTGTCATGGGTGTGATGTCAGTATATAGTGTCATGTGGTGTGCCATGTATAGTATGTGTGTGTGTAATACATACATATGTGTGTATATCACTGATATATATGGTGTGTGATGCATAATATATGATACGGACGGTGTGTGTGTGATATACACGACACTGTATGTGTGTCATATCACAGTGTTTTTTTTGACGTCACAATCAACACAGTGGTGGTTTTGTCACATTCAAACGTTGGATGTGATTTTCACATGTTTAAAGTGGTTTGTGATGTCATATAGGTTACAAACGTAGGGGATGTGATGTCTGTGTACAATATAAAGTTGTGATGTCAGAAGTATGTGATGTGAGATGTCCTAAACCGTACATACATGTGATGTCGCATATAGGAGATCTGATGTCATGAATGTAGTGGCTGTGATGTCTTAAATGCTGAGGATAGATGTCATAAAGTGTGAATGTGATGTCATGTAGAGTGTGTGTATGATGTCATATGTATGCCAAGGGTGATGATTTCCATACTTGCTGTGATGTCATCGATACAGAGTGTGTGACGACACAGATCCAGTGGCGGTGATGTCAAATGTAGTGGGTGAGATGTCAGGTATAGTCGGTGTGGTGTGTCATGAAAGCAGTATGGGTGATATCATATATATATATATATGATGTCATCATATATGGGTGTGATGTCATCATTTAGGTGTCTGATGTCATAAAGAGTTCATGTGACGTCATGCATACTGAATATGATGTCATACATAGAGTGTGTGTGTGATGTGTACAGAGTGTGTGTGTGTGTGAGTGTGTGTGGTATTGATACACTGGGTTTGATGACACAGATACCGTGGAGGAAGTTTCAGATGTAGTGGGTGAGAGGGCAGATATAACGATTGCGATGTCTTTGTGTTGTGTGCGTGGTCATATATAGTGTGTGTGAAGTCATGAATGCAGTGGATGTAATGTGATGACTACAATGGTGTGCATTCATAAAGAGTGGATGTGACAATATGTATAATGCATAAGATGTCATACATAAATTTTGTGTGATGTCATACAAAGAGTTGGTAGAGGTCATCAATAGGGTGGATTCAATGTCAGATATAGTGGGAGTGATGTCATGAGTGCAGTGCATGTGATGTCATATATGAATCATGATGTCATTAATGTGGTGGCGATGCCTTGTGGAATGTATATGATGGTATACGTGTAGTGGTGTGTGAGTGGGTGTACATACAAAGGATGTGATATCATCGAAATATCATCGAGTGGGTGTGATGACACAGACACAGTGTCTGTGATGTTAATAATATAGTGAATCTGATGTCGTATACAATACGGATATGATGTCGTCTTACATAGTCGCAAGAGATCTCATAAATCATAAATGTGATATAACCTCAATACAGTGGATGTGATGATGACCCAGATACCGTGGAAACGATGTCAAATAGAATGGTTGTGATGTCGTAGAAACGGTGGTTTGATATCATAAACTGAGGATGTGATGTCTTGTATGGTGAAAAAGTTGCCATACATATATATGCCGAGTGTGATGTCATGCAAGAGTGGACGTGATATCAGTGGAGAGATTGAGATGGCAAAAAAAAAAAACAGTGGGGGCAATGTCTAGTACAGTGGGTGTGATGTCATGCCTGAAGTGGATGTGGCAGCATAAATTCTGTGGTTTGGTGGAATAGAGTGGATATGATGTCATCTGAAGTGCAAATGATGTCATATATATGCCGAGTGTGGTATCAACCACACACAGTGTTGTATGTCATACATTGTGTGATTTGATGTCATAAATAGAGTGGATAGGATGTCAGACGTATACTGGCTGTGATATGATACATAGAGTGGCTGTGATGATCATGGGTAGAGTGGGTGTGATATACACAAATACACTGGAAATGAGGTCAGATATAATGGATGATGATGATGATGATGTGATGTCTGGTATAGTGGACTTGATGTCATAAATAAAGAGGTGTGAGGTCAAAAAGAGTGGATGTGATGTCGTATGTAGTACATATGATGTCATACATATAGTGGCTGTGATGTCATACATACACTGGGTTAGATAAAATTGGTACATTGCGTGTGTTGACACAGATACAATGCGTGTGTGTGACATAGTGGCTGTGAAGTTACACAATGGTTGTGTTGTTATAACACTGCGTGTGTTGCCATATGAAGTGGATATGTCATAAGCATAGAGTGTGTGATGCATAGACAGAGTCATGTGTGATGTCACATAGATAGTGAATGTGATATCATACAGAGTATATGTGATGACATGTGTGATATCATATGTGATATATCATACAGTGTTGTGTCATGTAGATATGCATGTGATGTCATGTATATGTGATGCTGTCATAAAGTGTGGATATGATGTGGATGTGTGATGTGCATATGATGGCATATGATGCATATGCATACACAACTCTTGTGCCACCTGGGAACTCTTACATAGTTGGTGTGATATCGTCGACAAAGTGGGTTTGATGACATACAGTGGATGTGATGGCAGTTATAACATGTTTCAAGACAAATATAGAGCTTGTGTATAGATAGACAGAGTGGATGAGATCATATACGGATATGATGTCATAAAAATAGTGGGTGCCATGACAGATAAACAATGGTATGATGACATCAAGAGTGGACATGTTGTCATATAAAGTGTCTATCATGTTATACATGCAGTGTGTGTGATTTCACACGTACATAGGGTCTAATACAATCATTCAAGTGAGTGTGATTTCACCGATATAGTATGTGTGATGTCGGATAAAGTGGTTGTGTGTCATTCATACACAATGTGAGATGTCATATATACTGAGTATGATGTCAAAAACACAGTAGTGTCTTGTCACAGTTGCAGTGGCTGTGATGTCACAAGTATATTGTATGTGATGTCATAAACAGTGTCATATGATGTTTTGATAGATAAACAGTGGATGGGATGTTTTGAATAGTGGATGGGATGTCATGAATACAGTCTTGTGATGTCATAAAGAGTGGGTGTGATATCACATAGAATTCATATGATGTCATATATATATATGGGTTTGAGGTCAAACATATTGCAGGTGTGGTATAAGCAGTACACTGTAAGTAATGACGCAGCTACAGTGGATGTGATGTCAGATATACTGTGTGTGATGACATGAATACAGAGGGTGTGATGTCATAGAGCGGTGTGACGTCATACAGAATGAATGTGATGTCATGTGTAGTTCATATGATGTCATGCATATGGCGGCGTGATATCATGCAAAAAAATGGGGCATATATCATCGATAATCTCGGTGTGATGACACACATTCTGTGGATGTGCTGTCAGATATAATGGCTGTGATGTGAGACAGAGTAGCTTTGATGTCATGAACAGAGTGTTGTGGTGTCATAAAGCCTGGGTGTGTCGTCGTATATGGGTGTAATGTATGCCATAATGCCTATGTATGCCTGTGACATGAATACATACACTTTGTACACTTGTGTGTATCATCACTGATACGGTGGGTGTGACCGCAGAAATACAGACACGGATGGTGTGATGTCAGATATACTGTTTGTATCGTCTCAACACAGTGTTTTTGACGTCAAATTTATTGGATAGGGATTCACAAACACAGTGGCTGTGACGTTACATATAAAGTGGTTGTGATGTCAGAGGTATAGGGGATGAGATGTCCTAAACCGTACATGTGATGTCGCATATAGGAGATCTGATGTCATGAATGTAGTGGCTGTGATGTCTTAAATGCTGAGGATGATGTCATAAAGTGTGAATGTGATGTCATGTAGATGTGTATGATGTCATGTGTATGCCAAGGGTGATGATTTCCATACTTGCTGTGATGTCATCGATACAGAGTGTGTGACGACACAGATCCAGTGGCGGTGATGTCAAATGTAGTGGGTGGCGATGTGTCAAATGTAGTGGGTGAGATGTCAGTGGTGTGTCATGTGTCATGAGTATGTATGGTGTATATATGATATATATATATGATATGATCATCAATACTGGGTGTGATGTCACACATTTAGGTGTCTGATGTCATAAAGAGTTCATGTGACGTCATGCATACTGAATATGATGTCCTACATAGAGTGTGTGTGATGTCATACAGAGAGTGTGTGTGTGTATTGATACACTGGGTTTGATGACACAGATACCGTGGAGGAAGTTTCAGATGTAGTGGGTGAGAGGGCAGATATAACGATTGCGTTGTCTTGTGTGCGTGGTCATATATAGTGTGTGTGAAGTCATGAATGCAGTGGATGTAATGTGATGACTACAATGGTGTGCATTCATAAAGAGTGGATGTGACAATATGTATAATGCATAAAGATGTCATACATAAATTTTGTGTGATGTCATACAAAGATAGGTAGTCATACATAGGTCATCAATAGGGTGGATTCAATGTCAGATATAGTGGGAGTGATGTCATGAGTGCAGTGCATGTGATGTCATGTCATATGATGTGATGTCATGTCAATGTGGAGGTCATTAAATGTGGAGGCGATGCCTGTGGAATGTATATGATGGTATACGTGTAGTGGGTGGGAGGTCATACATACAAAGGATGTGATATCATCGAAAGAGTGGGTGTGATGACACAGACACAGTGTCTGTGATGTTAATAATATAGTGAATCTGATGTCGTATACAACGGATATGATGTCGTCTTACATAGCGCAAGAGATCTCATAAATACAGTTGGTGTGATAACCTCAATACAGTGGATGTGATGACCCAGATACCGTGGAAACGATGTCAAATAGAATGGTTGTGATGTCGTAGAAACGGTGGTTTGGTGGTTTGATATCATAAACTGAGGATGTGATGTCTTGTATGGTGAAAAAGTTGCCATACATATGCCGAGTGTGATGTCATGCAAAGAGTGGACGTGATATCAGTGGAGAGATTGAGATGGCAAAAAAAAAACAGTGGGGGCAATGTCTAGTACAGTGGGTGTGATGTCATGCCTGAAGTGGATGTGGCAGCATAAATTCTGTGGTTTGGTGGATAGAGTGGATATGATGTGGATGTCATGTCATCTGAAGTGCAAATGATGTCATATATATGCCGAGTGTGGTATCAACCACACACAGTGTTGTATGTCATACATTGTGGATTTGATGTCATAAATAGAGTGGATAGGATGTCAGACGTATACTGGCTGTGATATGATACATAGAGTGGCTGTGATATCATGGGTAGAGTGGGTGTGTGGGTGTGAAATACACTGGAAATGAGGTCAGATATAGTGGATGTGATGTCTGGTATAGTGGACTTGATGTCATAAATAAAGAGGTGTGAGGTCAAAAAGAGTGGATGTGATGTCGTATGTAGTACATATGATGTCATACATATAGTGTGCTGTGATGTCATACATACACTGGGTTAGATAAAATTGGTACATTGCGTGTGTTGACACAGATACAATGCGTGTGTGTCAGACATAGTGGTGTGAAGTTACACAATGGTTGTGTTGTTTGTAACACACTGTGTGCCCATATGAAGTGGATATGTCATAAGCATAGAGTGTGTGAGTCAAGTCAGACAGAGTCATTGTGTGATGTCACATATATAGTGAATGTGATATCATACAGAGTAGGTGACCTGTCATATCGTATATAGTGCGTGTTATGTCATGAATAGAGTGCATGTGATGTCATGAAATACTAAGGATGCTTGTCATAAAGTGTGGATATGATGTCATGTGCATGTGCATATGATGGCATGCATGTGCCACCTGGGAACTCTTACATAGTTGGTGTGATATCGTCGACAAAGTGGGTTTGATGACATACAGTGGATGTGATGGCAGTTATAACATGTTTTTCAAGACAAATATAGAGCTTGTGTAGTCATAGACACAGAGTGGATGAGATCATATACGGTGGATATGATGTCATAAACATTGTGGGTGCCATGACAGATAAACAATGGTATGATGACATCAAGAGTGGACATGTTGTCATATAAAGTGTCTATCATGTTATACATGCAGTGTGTGTGATTTCACACATACATAGGGTCTAATACAATCATAATACAATCATTCAGTGTGAGTGTATTTCACCGATATAGTATGTGTGATGTCGGATAAAGTGGTTGTGTTGTCATTCATACACAATGTGAGATGTCATATATACTGAGTATGATGTCAAAAACATAGTAGGTGTCTTGTCACAGTTGCAGTGGCTGTGATGTCACAAGTATATTGTATGTGATGTCATAAACAGTGGATATGATGTTTTGAATAGAGTGGATGGGATGTCATGAATACAGTCTTGTGATGTCATAAAGAGTGGGTGTGATATCACATAGAATTCATATGATGTCATATATATATATGGGTTTGAGGTCAAACATATTGCAGGTGTGGTATAAGCAGTACACTGTAAGTAATGACGCAGCTACAGTGGATGTGATGTCAGATATACTGTGTGTGATGACATGAATACAGAGGGTGTGATGTCATAGAGCGGTGTGACGTCATACAGAATGAATGTGATGTCATGTGACGTATACAGAATGAATGTTGTCATGTGATGTGTATGCATATGGCATGGCATATGGCTGTGATATCATGCAAACAATGGGGCATATATCATCGATAATCTCGGTGTGATGACACACATTCTGTGGATGTGCTGTCAGATATAATGGCTGTGATGTGAGACAGAGTAGCTTTGATGTCATGAACAGAGTGTTGTGATGTCATAAAGCCTGGGTGTGATGTGTATATAGTGCATAATGTGCCATGCCTATAGTATGTGTGACATAATACATACACTTTGTGTTATATCACTGATACGGTGGGTGTGACCGCAGAAATACAGACACAGATGGATTGATGTCAGATATACTGTTTGTATCGTCTCAACACACAGTGTTTTTGACGTCAAATTTATTGGATAGGGATTTCACAAACGCAGTGGCTGTGACGTTACATATAAAGTGGTTGTGATGTCAGAGTATAGGGGGGATGAGATGTCCTAAACCGTACATGTGATGTCGTATAGGAGATCTGATGATCATGAATGTAGTGGCTGTGATGTCTTAAATGCTGAGGATGATGTGTCATAAAGTGTGAATGTGATTCATGTAGAATGTGTATGATGTCATATGTATGCCAAGGGTGATGATTTCCATACTTGCTGTGATGTCATCGATACAGAGTGTGTGACGACACAGATCCAGTGGCGGTGATGTCAAATGTAGTGGGTGAGATGTCAGGTATAGTCGGTGTGGTGTGTCATGAAAGCAGTATGGGTGATATCATATATATTGGATATGATGTCATCAATATACTGGGTGTGATGTCATCACATTTAGGTGTCTGATGTCATAAAGAGTTCATGTGACGTCATGCATACTGAATATGATGTCCTACATAGAGTAGTGTGTGTCATACAGAGAGTGTGTGTGGTATAATTGATACACTGGGTTTGATGACACAGATACCGTGGAGGAAGTTTCAGATGTAGTGGGTGAGAGGGGCAGATATAACGATTGCGTTGTCTTGTGTGCGTGGTCATATATAGTGTGTGTGAAGTCATGAATGCAGTGGATGTAATGTGATGACTACAATGGTGGTGTGCATCATAAAGAGTGGATGTGACAATATGTATAATGCATAAGATGTCATACATAAATTTTGTGTGATGTCATACAAAGAGTTGGTAGAGGTCATCAATAGGGTGGATTCAATGTCAGATATAGTGGGAGTGATGTCATGAGTGCAGTGCATGTGATGTCATATATAATCGTGATGTCATTAAATGTGGAGGCGATGCCTTGTGGAATGTATATGATGGTATACGTGTAGTGGGTGTGGTGTGTGATACATACAAAGGATGTGATATCATCGAAAGAGTGGGTGTGATGACACAGACACAGTGTCTGTGATGTTAATAATATAGTGAATCTGATGTCGTATACAACGGATATGATGTCGTCGTACATAGCGCAAGAGATCTCATAAATACAGTTGGTGTGATAACCTCAATACAGTGGATGTGATGACCCAGATACCGTGGAAACGATGTCAAATAGAATGGTTGTGATGTCGTAGAAACGGTGGTTTGATATCATAAACTGGGATGTGATGTGTCTTGTATGGTGAAAAAGTTGCCATACATATGCCGAGTGTGATGTCATGCAAGAGTGGACGTGATATCAGTGGAGAGATTGAGATGGCAAAAAAACAGTGGGGGGGGCAATGTCTAGTACAGTGGGTGTGATGTCATGCCTGAAGTGGATGTGGCAGCATAAATTCTGTGGTTTGGTGGATAGAGTGGATATGATGTCATCTGAAGTGCAAATGATGTCATATATATGCCGAGTGTGGTATCAACCACACACAGTGTTGTATGTCATACATTGTGGATTTGATGTCATAAATAGAGTGGATAGGATGTCAGACGTATACTGGCTGTGATGATGATACATAGAGTGGCTGTGATATCATGGGTAGAGTGGGGGTGTGATAACACAAATACACTGGAAATGAGGTCAGATATAGTGGATGTGATGTCTGGTATAGTGGACTTGATGTCATAAATAAAGAGGTGTGAGGTCAAAAAGAGTGGATGTGATGTCGTGTCGTATGTAGTACATATGATGTCATACATATAGTGGCTGTGATGTCATACATACACACTGGTTAGATAAAATTGGTACATTGCGTGTGTTGACACAGATACAATGCGTGTGATGTCAGACATAGTGGCTGTGAAGTTACACAATGGTTGTGTTGTTATAACACTGCGTGTGATGCCATATGAAGTGGATATGTCATAAGCATAGAGTGTGTGAAGTCATAGACAGAGTCATTGTGTGATGTCACATATATAGTGAATGTGATATCATACAGAGTAGGTGACCTGTCATATCGTATATAGTGCGTGTTATGTCATGAATAGAGTGCATGTGATGTCATGAATACTAAGGATGCTTGTCATAAAGTGTGGATATGATGTCATGTGCAGTGCATATGATGGCATACATGTGCCACCTGGGAACTCTTACATAGTTGTGTGATATCGTCGACAAAGTGGGTTTGATGACATACAGTGGATGTGATGGCAGTTATAACATGTTTCAAGACA
>JAJLRB010000300.1:0-15540 GCA_020976825.1 Odocoileus hemionus
GGTTAGTGTCAGAGTAGGGGGAAGGGCAAAAACTTTTTTATTGTCTTGTTGTTGTCTAATATTGTTGAGTCTAATAAAGGGGGTGAATGTGTGACTACAATGGTGTGATTCATAAAGATTTTGTGGACTTTATTTATAGAAATAAGTTTCTACAAAAAAGGGGTGTGATGTCAAAAAACATTTGGGGTCAGAGTCACAATGGGTGGATTCAAATGTCAGAATAGTGGAGAATCATGAGTGCAGGCATGTGAGTCATAATAATCTGTATGTCATTTAATGGGATCATGCTTGGGGAATTAATGAGGGTATACTGTAGGGGTGTGGTCAACATAAAAAGGGATGTGATACATCGAAAGGTGGGTGAAAAATGAAAACCAAAACCCGTGTCTGTATTTAATATAGTGAATCTGATGCATATAAAAGGGGATATGATGTTTCTTACATAGTGCAAGAGATCTCATAATAATTGGGTGGATAACCTCAATACAGGGGTGTGAGCCCCCGTACCGGGAAACAGTCAAATAAAGGGTTGGAGTCTAGAAAGGGGTTTATATCAAAAAAGGGGAGGATGCTTGTAGGTGAAAAATTTGCCAAATATGCCGAGTTTTTGGGCATGCCAAGAGGGGACTGATATCAGTGAGAGATTGAGAGGCAAAAAAACAGGGGGGCAATGTCAGTAAATGGGTTTGAGTCTCCTGAAGTGGATTGGGAGCATAAATTCTTGGGGTTTTTGGATAAGTGGGTATGATTCCTCTGAATGCAATATGCAAATAATGCCGATGGGAAAAAACCACACACAGTGTTTATGTATTATTTTGGTTTTATGTTAAATAGAGTAAGGATTCAGCCCCAAACTGGCCGGGTATATCAAGAGTGGGTGTGATTCATTGGGGGAAATCGGTGTGATAACAATATACCCGGAAAAAGAGGTCAGAAATGGATTTAAAAGTTGGAATAGTGGTTGATGTCATAAAAAAAGAGGGTGGGTAAAAAAAAGGGGATTTGAGTCAAAAGTCCCCTAAATTTTTCTACATTAGTGGTTGAGTCAAATCATGGGTTAGATAAAAGGGACATTGGTGTTTTTACCAGATAAAGCTTATTCAACCAAAAGGGTGAAATTTTTCCAATGGGTTGTTGTTTTTTAACCGGTATGCCATATGAAGTGGAATGTTCATAAGCAAGATGTGTGAAGTCATAAAAGAGTCATTTTGGGGATGCAATAATTGTGAATTTATACCCTAAAAAGTAAAGTGAATTTATAGTATAAAGCAAAAGAAAAAGTTAAGTCATGAATAGAGGCAGTATGTCATAAATAAAGGATGCTTGTCATAAAGGTGGATTATGTCATGTGCAGTGCATATGATGGCTACTTTCCCCCTGGGAAATCTTACCTAGTTTTTGTATAAAGGACAAAAATGGGTTGATGAAAAATGGATGGTAAAATAAAAAAATGTTTTAAACAAAAAAGAGCTTGTGAGTCATAGCACAGGTGGATGAGATCATAAACAGGATATAAAATGTCATAAACATAGTGGTGCCATGACAGATAAACAATGGTATGATGACATCAAGAGTGGATTTGTTGTCATATAAAGTGTTATCATGTTATACATGCAGTGTGTGGGGATTTCACACGTACATAGGTCTAATAAATCATTCAATGAGTTTTGATTTCACGATATATATGTGTGATGTCGGAAACCGGGGTTTTGGTTGTCATTCATACACAATGTGAGATGTCATATATACTGAGTATGATGTCAAAAACATAGAAGGTGTCTTGTCACAGTTGCAGGGGCTGTGATTCACAAGTATATTGATGTGTGCATAAACAGTGTATATAATATTTAACAGAGTGGGGGGGAAATGTCATGCATACAGTCTTGTGATGTCATAAAGAAGTGGTGTGATATCACATAGAAATTCAATGAGTCATATATAAAAGTGGTTTTGAGGTTCAAACATATTGCAGGTTTGTGGTTAAGCAGTACACGGTAAGTAATAAAGGAGCCACAGTGGATGCGATGTCAGATATCCTGTGTGTGGGACATGAATAAGAGGGTGTGATGTCTAGAGGGGTGTAAACGTCTACAGAATGAATTGATGTCATGTGTAGTTCATATGTGTCATGCATATGGGGCTGTGATATACAAAACATGGGGCATATATCATCGATAATCTCGGTGTGATGACACACATTCTGTGGATGTGCTTCAAGATAAATGGCTGTGATGAAAGAGTAGCTTTGATGCATAAACAGAGTGTTGTGTGTCAAAAGCCTGGGTGTATGTCGTTATAGTGCATAATGTCCCAAATGCCTAAGTATGTGTGACATAATACTACACTTTTGTTTATCACTGATACGGTGGGTGTGGGGCAGAAATACAGACAACGGATGGTGTGATGTCAGATATACTGTTTGTAAACGTCTCAACACAGTGTTTTGACTCAAATTTATTGGATAGGATTCACCAACCCAGTGGCTGTGACGTTACAAATAAAGCTTTTGTGACGTCATAGGTATATTTGGATGAGAGTCCAAACACCGTACATGAAAGTCGCATATATGAGAAATCTGATGTCATGAAAGTAGTGGCTGTGTGTCTTAAATGCGAGGGAAAGATGTATAAAGTGTGATGGATGCATGTAGAGTGTGTATGATGTCATAGTATGCCAAGGGTGATGATTCCATACTGCTGTGGGTGTCATCGATACAGAGGTGTGTGACGACACAGATCCGTGGCGGTGATGTCAACTGTAGTGGGTGAAGATGTCAGGTTATAGGCGTGTGTGGCCTGTCATGAAAGCAGTATGGGGAGATTATTCAATTACTATTGGGATTATGATGTCATCATTATACCTTGAGGTGTGATCTGTCATACATTATAGGTGTACTGCATGTCATAAAGGGAGTTCATGTGACGTCATGCATACTGAATATTATGTCTAAATAGACGTGTGTGATGATGTCCATTCAGAGAGAAGATTGATGTTTGGTAATAATGATAACACTGGGTTTGATGACACAGATACAGTGGCACGGAAGTTTCAGAATGTCTCAGTGTAGTAGAGAGGGCAGTCTTCTAATGATTGCGTTGTCTTGACCATAACGAGAAAGACGTGATAATACAGTCGCATTACCATTTTCCTCTGTGCACAGTGGTCAAATATATAGCTGTTAGTCGTGATAGTCATGAATGCGATGGATGTAATGTGGATGACTACAATTGGTGTGCTCATTCATAAACAGTAGCTAGATGTGACAACTTAATGTATAATGCATAGGATCGTTATACATAAATTTTTGTGTGATGGCATACAAAGATGATGCGTACGAGGTCATCAATAGGCGCTGATAGATTCAATGTCAGATATAGTGGAGTAGATGTCATCATGAAGTGCAGTGCACGTGATGTCAAATATAATTTGCTGCATGTCATTTAAATGTGGATGCGATGCTTGATGCAATGTATATGATGGTATACGTGCTAAGTGGGTGTTAGAATTCATACATACAAAGGATGTAGATATCATCGAAAGAGAAAGTGGTGTGATGCACACAGACACCAGTGCTCAAATAAGAGTGCATGTTAATAAATATAGTGAACTTATGATGTCGCTATACACACGGATCATGATGCTCGTCTTACATAGGCAAGAGATCTCATAAATACAGTTGGGGTTAGGTGTGATAACCTCAATACAGTGGATGTGATGACCCAGATACCGTGGCAAACGAATGTCACATATAAGTGCGTCTGTGAAGTCGTAGATAGAAAGGTCTGGTTTGATATCATAAAACTGAGGACAGTGATGTCTTGCTATGGTGAAATAAGTTGCCCATACATTATACCGAGTGCAGACCTGTTATGTCAAGAAGTGCGACGTGATATCAGTGCGGAAGAGATTGAGAACTGGCAAAAAAACAGTGGGGGAATTTTCTAGTACAGTTGGTTTTATGTCATGCCTGAAGTTAATGGCAGCATAAATTCGTGGTTTGGGTGGATAAAAGTGGGTTGATGTCCTCGAAGTGGGAAATGATGTCAATTAAAATGCCGAGTGGGGAAATCAAAACCCCACACAGGTTTTATTCAATATTGGGGGATAAAATGCAAAAAAAGAGTGGAAAAATGTCAGCCCCAATACTGGCTGCGATATGAAACCCTAGAGTGGGTGTGATATCATTGGTTTGAGTCGGTGTGATAACACATAATTGGAAATGAGGCAGATATAGTGGGTGGGAATGTCGGTTTAAAATGGGCTTTATGTCCCTAAATAAAGAGGTTGAAAGGGCAAAAAAAGTGGGTTTTGAGTCATATTAGTCCATAGATTTTCCAAAAATATAGTGGGTTTTGAGTCATCATACACTGGGTTAGATAAAAATTGGTACATTGCTTTGATAAACCCAAATACGCCCTGGTGATTTTCAGACAAAGTGTTTTGAAGTTACAAAAATGGTTGTGTTGTTTTTAACCTGAGGGGGATGCCATATGAAGTGGATAGTCATAAACATAGAGGGGGTTTTTGAAATCATAGACCCGAGTCAATTTTTGGTTCCCCATTATTTGTTTAATGTGAAACCCTATATATAGTGAATGTGATATCTACCAGAAAGTGACAAAAGTCCCAAACGTATATAGTGCGTGGTTTGGTTTATGAATAGAGTTCAAAGTGAAATTTATAAATTTCTAAGGGTGCTTGTCATAAAGTGGTGGGTATTAGTCATGTGCGTGCAATGAAAGGCAATACCCTAGCCCCTCGGGGAAATCTTTCATAGTTGGGGGAAATGTCGACAAAAATGGGGTTTAAGACAAACATGGATTTTGATTGGGAAATAATAACATGTTTTTAAGACAAATATAGAGCTTGTGTAGGGCTTTAAAACAGTTTGGAAGAGATCATATACAGGGGGAAAGATTTTCATAAACATAGTGGGCCCCGACAATAAACAATGGTAAGATTACAAAAAGAGTTGGGTTTGTTTTTTCATAAAAGTGGGCAAACATGGGTTTTACATCAGTTGGTGATTTTTACACGTACATAGGGTCTAAAAAATAATCTTCCCAAATGAGTGGGATTTCAAACCCATATAGAAAGTGGGATTCGGAAAACCCGGGGGGTGTTGTCCTCATACAAAAGTGAATGTCCCCTTTTATACGATAATGATTCAAAAACATAGAAGGTTCTTGTCACAGTTTCAGTGGGTGTTTATATCACAATATTTGCTGTGATGACATAAACAGTTTATATAATGATTTTAAACAAGTGGATGGGGTTTTTCAAAAATAAGTCTTGTGATGTCCCCTAAAGGTGTTGGGGGAATCACATAGAATTCATATAAATCATATATAAAATTGGGGTTTAGGTCCCCAAAAATATTGCAGGTGGGCTAAGCAAAACACGGGGAAGTAATGACGGGGGGCTACAGGGGATGCGATTCAGATATCTGTTGTGAGGGCATGAAAAAAGGGTGTGAATTTATAGAAACGGTGTTTACTCGTACAGAATGATTTATGTCATTTAGTTCAAAATTTATGCATGCATATTTGGGCTGTGATTTCAAACAAAAAATGGGGGAAATCATCGATAATCTCGGTGTGATGACACACATTCTGTGGATGTGGGGTCTCAGAGATAATGGTGTGATTTGAAAGGGGTAGCTTTTATGTTTAAGGGAAAAAGTGTTTTTTTGGGGGCATAAAGCCTGGGTTTGTGTCTTGATAGTAAAAATTGCCAGCCCAAAGTATGTTTGACATAATACGTACACTTTGTTTTAAACACTGAAACGGTGGGTGTGAAAGGGAGAAATACAAAACAAAGGAAAGGTGTGATGTCAGATATACTGTTTTTTTCGTCTCAACACAGTGTCCTTTGACGTCAAATTTATTGGGGTAGGGATTCACAGACCCGGCTGTGAAGTAAAAAAAAAAAATTTGGGTTTTGATTCAAGGTTTTAGGGATGGAAAGCCAAAACCGTACAGGGGAATGTCGCATATAAAAGATCCCCGATTTCAGAAAGTATTTGGGGTGTGGGTTTTAAAAATTCTGAGATTGATGTCATAAAGGGGTTTTAAAATTTAAAGTCATTGAGTGGAAGATGTCATAAATTTTGCCAAAAGGGGTGATTTCCATACTTGCTGGATGTCATCGACACAGAGTGTGTGACGACACAGATCCAGTGGCGGTGAATTTAAAAGTTTTGTGGGTTTTAGATGTCAGTATATCCCGGGGTGGTGTCCCCTGAAACATAAAGGGGGATAACATATTTATTGGATATGATGCATCAATAACTGGGGGGTGATGCCCCTACATTTTGGTGCTTATGTCAAAAGAGTTCATGTGACGTCCCTGCATACTGAATAATGTGTCCTAGATAACTTTGTGTGGGTGTCATACAGAGAGTGTGGGAGGTATAATTGAACACTGGGTTTGATGACACAGATACGGTGGAGGTAGTGTCAGATGTATGGGTGAGATGCAGATATAACGTTTGATTGTTTTGTGTGGTGGTCTATATAGTGTGTGTGATGTCATGAATGCAATGGATGTAATGTGATGACTACAATTGTGTGAATTCATAAAGAGTTGATGTGACATATTTTATATAAATAAGATGTCATACATAAAATGGGTGTGATGTCATACAAACATTTTGGGTCAAGTCATCAATAGGGTGGTTTCCCAATGTCAGATATAGTGGGAGATATATCATGAGTGCAGTGCATGTGATTCATATATAATTTGTTGATGTCATTAAATGTGGATGGCGATGCCTTGTGGGAATAGTATATGATGGAGGGAGAAGTTCGCGTAGTGCCGGGGGTGGGCATGGTCTTACATAGCATCTGACAATCCACGTAGTGCGGAGACTCATCGAAAGAGTGGGGGTGTGATGACACAGACTCACAGTGGTCCCTGTGATGATTAATAATATATTGAAGCCTGATGTCGTGCGTAACAGACTAAGGGCATGCAGTTGAGCTCAATTGTCTTACTTCACATATCACAAGAGATTCTCAATGAATACATTTTGGTGTGATCGTCTTAACCTTCCACAATACTCTAGGATGGAATTGTTGCATGGATCCAAGATCTACCATGTAACCATTGAGACGTCAATCATTAGAAGTGGTTGTGCTGTTTGTAGATCAATGGAGATGGTTCTCATATGCATAGCATCAGACCAGCCATCCTTAATCGCGTAGGCCTTGTGATGTCCTTGTATGTTGAAAAAGTTGCGCATAAGCCCAATATGCCGAGTGCTGATGTCATGATTGCCAAGCGCGGTCCTCCAATCGTGCAATATCCATGGAGATATTGTGATGGCTAAAAAAACAGTGGGTGCAATGTCTAATTAATAGGCGGTTGCGCTTTCCTGCCTGAAGAGATGTGGCAGAATAAAATCTGTGGTTTGGTGGGAATAGATTGGATATGATGTCCTCTGAAGTGCAAATGATGTCATATATAGCCGAGTGTGAAATAAAACCAAAACACAGTGTTGTATGTCATATATTGTGGATATGATGTCATAAATAGAGTGACAGGATGTCAGCCGAATACTGGCTGCGATATGATACATAGAGTGGCTGTGATATCATGGTAAGTCGGTGTGATAACACAAAATTTTCCTGGAAATGAGGTCAGATATAGTGGATGTAATCATGTCTGTGTCGAATGTGGACTGATGTCATAAATAAAGAGGTGTGAGGTCAAAAAGAGGTGGAATTGTGATGTCATATCGTCAGTCATATGAAGTCATATCATGATAGTGGAGTGTGATGTCATCATACACCTGGGTTATGATAAGACATAATTGGTGACACAGAGTTGCGTGTTTATACCTACACAGGACTAGGCAATGTGTTGTGTGATGCTCAACCAAATGTCCCAGTGGCTGTGAAGTTACACGTCCCCCCCACGCAAAGGCTTATTTATGGGATTCTATAACCACTGAGTTGATGCCATATGAATGGATATGTCATAAGCATAGAGTGTGTGAAGTCATAGACAAAACATTGTGTGATGTCACATATATTGTGAATGTGATACCATAATATAGTGAATGGTACATCCGTCGTGACATGTCTATCGTATTAGTGCGTGTTAGGTCATGAATGAGTGCATGTTATGTCATAAATACTAAAAGGAAAGCTTGTCATAAAGTGTGGATATTATGTCATGTCAGTGCATATGATGGCATACATATGCCACCTCGGAACTCTTACATAGTTGGTGTGGGTAAAGTCGACAAAGTGGGTTTTATGACAAACATGGATGTGATGGAAGTAAAAACAGTTTCAAGACAAATATAGAGCTTGTGTAGTCATAGACACAGTGTGGATGAGATCATATACATGGATATGATGTCATAAACATAGTGGGGTGCCATGACGATAACAATGGTATGATGACATCAAGAAATGGATTGTTTTTCATATAAATGTCTATCATGTTATACATGCAGTGTGTGTGATTTCACACGTACATAGGGTCTAATATAATCATCAAGGAGTGTGATTTCAAACCCATATGTATGTGTGATGTCGGAAACCGTGGTTGTGTTGTCATTCAAACAAATTAATTCAATAACTAGAAAGGGTCAAAAACATAGAAGGTGTCTTGTCCCCGTTGCAGGGCGGGGATATCACAAGAAAATTTGTAGAAAAAAACTTTTTAATATAAGATTTTATAAGAGGGGATGGTTTCAGAATACAGCTTGTGAGTCATAAAGAGTGGGTGTTCAATAAAATTTCATATGACCATATAAAGTGGTTTGGGGTCAAAAATTGCAGGGGGGTCTAACAATACACGTAAAAAAAGAGGGAGACATGGATGCAGTCAGATATCCTTTTTGGTGAGGCAAATAGAGGGGGTTTGTCAAAAGAGGGTACTCGACAAATAAAGTATTTCATGTGTAGTTCATAGAGCACATATGGCGCTGTGAAAATCAAAAAACAAGGGATATATAACCGAAAAATCTGGGTTGATGAACACATTCGTGTGGCTCTCAAGATAAGGTTGATGTGAAATGAGTACTTTGATGTCATGAACAAGTGTTGTGGTGTCAAACCGGGGTGTGTTTCGTTGAAAGGCATAAGTCCATCCTATAGATGGGACAAAATACTACACTTTTTTAAATCACTGAACGGGGGGTTACGGCAGAAATACGACAGGGATGGTGTATTCAAAACTTTTGTATCGTCTCAACACATGTCTTTGACGTCAAATTTTATTGGATGGGGTTCACATACCCGGGGCGGACGTTACAATAAATGGGTTTTGATATCAGAGTTTTAGGGGGTGAATTCCCAAACCTACATTTATTTGCATAAAGAGACTATGTCTAAGTATGCTGGGTGTCTTAAATGCTGAGGATGATGTCATAAAAATTGAAAAGGAGTCAGTAGATGTGTAGATGTCATATGATCCAAGGGGTGATTTCCATACTTCGGGATTCATCGACCAGAGTTTTGACGACACAGATCCAGTGGCGGTGATTTCAAATGTAGTGGGGGGGGGATGTCGGTATAGTCGGGTGGTGTCATGAAAGCAGTATGGGTGATATCAAATATTGGGTAGATTCATCAATTACTGGGGGATGCATACATTTAGGGCTGATTTATAAGATTTCATTGCGTCAGCATACTGAATATATGTCCAAAATAGACGTGTGTGATGCATACAGAGAGTGTGTGAGGTATAAAATTTATACACGGGTTTGAGACCGATACTGGGAGGTAGTGTCAAGTAGGGGGTTAATGGCAAAAAAAACGTTTGAGTTGTCTGTGTTTGTGGTCAATATATGTGTGTGATGTCAGAATGCAAGGAGAATTGATACACAATTTTGTATTCATAAAAGTGATGTGACATATGTATATAAAAAACCAATAAAAAAAGGGGTTGATTCATACAAACATTGGCGAGGTCATCAAGGGGGTGGATTCAATGCAGATATATGGGGAAATATCATATGCATGCAGGATGTCATATATTCGTCATGTCATTTATGTGGATGCGACCCTTGGGGAATGTAATGAGGAATACGGTAGGGGGTGTGAGGTCATCATACAAAGGAGTGATATAAACAAAAAGGGGGGGGTGTGAGACACAGACACATTTCTTGATATAATAAAATGTGAATCTATGTCATAACAAAGGATTTTAGTTTTTTTAAACATAGTGCAAGAGATCTCAGAATACATTTGGTGTGAAAAAACCTAAAATACAGTGGAATGGAGGGCCCCCAGATACCGGGAAACAATGACCAAATAAAAGGGGTTGTGATGCGTAAAAAAGGGGGTTTTAAAAAACTTTAAACTGAGGATTTGATGTCTTTATGGGGTAAAAAAAGTTGCCAAAATATCCCCGATGTATGTCATCCCAAGATTAACGTATATCATGGAGAGTTGAAAAAGGCAAAAAAACATTGGGGAAAATTTTTTAGTACGGGGGTTTGATTTTCATGCCTAAAGGGTGTTTTTGGCCCCAAAATCTTGGGGTTTGGTGGGAAAGAGGGAAAATTAAATTGTAAACTAAATTGCAAATGATGTCATAATAATCCGGGGTGGGAAATCAACCCACACACAGTGTTGAAGCAAAATTTTTTGGGGGAAAAAGCCCATAAATGATTTGGGCCCCGGATTTTCCAACCAAATACGGTTTGCAAAGAACATAGATTGGCTGTAAAAACTTTGGGGTAGAGTGGGTTTGATAACACATATACCGGGAAAAAGGGAGGTCAGATAAAATGGATGAAATGTTTTGGTAAGGGGACTTAAAAGTCATAAATAAAAGGTGGGGGTTTAAAAAAGAGGGGGAATGTGATGTCTATGAAAGTCCATTTTATGCCCATACAAAATTTTGGGGGGAATTCATCCCATACACGGGGTTTGGAAAAAATTTGGTACATTGCGTGGTTTACACAGATACAATGCGAGTGATGTAAAACAAAGTGGCGTAAATTTTAAACAATGGTTTGTATTTTAAAAAAACCCGATTTGAGCCAAATTAATTGGATTTTTTCATAACCCATAGAGTGTGTGAAGTCATAACAGATTCATTGTGTGATTTTCACATATTTTGGGGAAAATGTGAACCATATATAAAAGTGAATGTGATATCTTTCCAGACTGACATGTCAAATCGATATAGGCGTTTTTTGGTAAAGAATAGATGCAGGGTGATTTTCAAAAATACAAAGGTTTCCTTTTCATAAAGGGGGGAAAAATTATGTCAGTGCATCATATGTTTGGCTTTACATTTTCCACCTCGGAACTCTCCCTATTTGGGTGTGAAAATGCCCGCCCAAAGTGGGTTTGATGACAAACAGGGATGTGATGGAATAATAACATGTTTCAAGACAAATATAGACTTGTTTGCAAAGACACAGTGTGGGGGAGATCCCAAAAACATGGATTGATTCATAAACATAGTGGGGGGGCCCTGACAGATAACAATGGGAAAGATGACATCAAGAAAAGGGGTTTGTTGTCCAAAAAAAGGTTTTATCAGTTATTTCATCAGTGTTTGGGATTTTACACTACAAAAAGGGGCTAATTAATCATTCCCAAAATAGTGTATTTCCCGAAATGTTTTGTGTGATTTTTGGAAAACCCGGGGTTTTGGGTTTTCCCTTCATTCACAAAGTGAAAATTCAATATACTGAGTAAAGATGTTTAAAAACATAGAAGGTGTCCTGTTTAAAATTTTTCAGTGCTTTGATATCACAAGTATATTTTATGTGAAGACTAAACAGTTTTTATAATTATTTTATTAAAGTGGAGGGATGCATGAAAACAGTCTTTTGATTTCCCAAAAAAGTTTTGGGGAAATCAATAGAATTCATATGACGTCCCTATAAAATAGTGGGTTTTTAGGGCAAAAAAATTGCCCGGTGGGGTTTTAAGCAAAAAACGGGAAGTAATGACGGAGCTACAGTGGATGCATGGGCAGATATCCCGTGTGTGAGGACCATGAATAGAAAAAGGGGGGGGGGGTCAAGAGGGGGTGTGACCCTTTGTACAGAAAGAATGGGGATGTCATGTTTTTAGTTCATAGGAAGTCATGCAAATGGCCCCTGTGATATCATACAAACCAAAGGGGGGGTATATCATCGATAAAAACTCGGGGTGGGTTACACACATTCTGTGGATGTTCTCTCGGGGATAATGGTTTTGGGGAGATAGAGTAGCTTTTATGTCATGAAAAAGAGTGTTGTGTGTCAAAAGCCTGGGGTTTTATTCGTTGATAGTGCATAATGTGCCCTGCCTAAGTATGTGTGACAAATACTAACTTTTTTTTTATAAACACGATACGGTGGGTGTTACGGCAGAAAAACCCGGGCCCGGATGGTTTTAAGTCCCGATAACTGTTGTTCGTCTCAACACAGTGTCTTTTAAATCAAATTTATTGGATAGGGTTTTTACAGACCCATGCTGTGACTTTCAAAAAAGTGGTTTTGATATTTAGGGTATAGGGGGTAGATTTCCTAAACCGAACATGTGATGTTTTCCCTATAAGAGATCTGATTCATGAAAGTATGGCTTTTTGGGTCCCTTTAAAAAATGAGGAAAAGATGTCATAAAGTTTGAATGTGATGTCATTAGAGTGTGTATGATGTCAAATGTTTTGCCAAGGGTTTAGAATTTCCTACTTCTGTGATGTCACGACACAGAGTGGGACGACACAGATCCAGGGCGGGATGCAAATGTAGTGGGGAAGATGTCAGGTATAGTCGGTGGTGGGCATAAACCCTAAAGGGGGATATCAAATATATTTATAAATGTATCAAAATACTGGGGGGGTATGTCCTACATTTAGGTGTCTGAATTTTCATAAAAAGTTTTTGTACGTCATGCATACTGAATATATGTCCTAGGAAAACTGTGTGTGATGTCATTTCAGAGAGGGGTGAGGTATAATTGATACACGGGTTTGATGAACAGATACGTGGAGGTATTTTCAATTAGTGGGTGAGATGGCAATATATAACCTTTGAGTTTTCTTGGGTGTGTGGGTCAAAATAGGTGGGGTTTATGTCCCTGAAAAAAATTTAGTAAGGGGAAGACTAAAAATTGTGTAAATTCAAAAAAGTTGATTTTGGAAAATATGTATAGTAAAAAAATGTCCCTACATAAAAAGGGTGTGATGTAAACAAACAGTTGGCAGAGGTCACAAAAAGGGTTTGGGTTCAAAGCAATATAGTGGGGGAGATAACATGGTTCAGTGCATTGATTTTTCATATATAATCTTTTCATTCCCTTTAAAGTGGATCATGCCTTTTTGGAAAGTAAAATGATGGATACCGTGTATGGGGTGAGGTCATACATCCCAAAAGATGTGATTTCCTCGAAAGGGGGTGGATGACCAGAAAACAGTGTCGTGATATTAATAAAAAAGTTTAATCTGATGTCATATACAAAGAAAATGAAGTTTTCTTACATATGCAAGGGGATCTCATGAATACATTTGGTGTGATTTAAACCCCAATACCGGGATGGGAGGACCCAATAAACCCTTGGGAAAAATGTCAAATAGAAAGGTTTTTGATGCGTAGAAAAGGGGGTTTGATAACATAAACTGAGGGTGTGATGTCTTTTAAGGGGGAAAAAGTTGCCAAAAAAATGGGCCCATTTTGTGCATGCCCAAAGAGGGGCTATATCAGGGGGAGGATTGAGAGGGGGAAAAAAAAAAGGGGGCCAAAAGTCCCAGTTCATGGGTTTTTGTCCCTGCCTGAAGTGGATGTGGGGAGCATAAATTCTGTGGGTTTTTGGGGGAAAAAAAAAGAGTGGATATGATGTCATCTGAAGTCAAATGATGCAATATTGCCGATTTTGAAATCAAAACCCCACACAGTGTTTTATTCATATTTGTGGATTAAAGAAAGTCAAAAAAAGAGGGACAAAGGGTTTCAGCCGAATACTGGGTGCATTGATACATAGAGTGATTGCGTGTGTTTAACGCACAGATACACATGCGTGTGATGTCAGACATAGTGGCTGTGAAGTTACACAATGGTTGTGTTGTTAATAACACTGAGTGTGATGCCATATGAAGTGGATATGTCATAAGCATAGGAGTGTGTGAAGTCATAGACAGAGTCATTGTGTGATGTCACAATTATATTGTGAATGTGATACCATATATATAGTGAATGTGATATCATACACAGGGTACGTGACCATGTCCATATCGTATATAGTGCGTGTTACTGGTCATGAATAGAGTGCATGTGATGTCATAAAATACTAAGGATGCGCTCTTGTCTCTAAAGGTGTGCGATATTATGTCATGTGCAGTGCAATATGATGGCATACATATTGCCCACCTCGGAACTCTTACATAGTTGGTGTGATAATGTCGACAAAGTGGGTTTGATGACAAACAGTGGATGTGATGGAAGTAATAACATGTTTCAAGACAAATATAGAGCTTGTGTAGTCATAGACACAGTGTGGATGAGATCATATACAGTGGATATGATGTCATAAACATAGTGGGTGCCATGACAGATAAGCAATGGTATGATGACATCAAGAGTGGATTTGTTTCATATAAAGTGTTCTATCATGTTTTATACATGCAGTGTGTGTGATTTCACACGTACATAGGGTCTAATATAATCATTCAAGTGAGTGTGATTTCACCGATATAGTATGTGTGATGTCGGCAAAACCGTGGTTGTGTTGTCATTCATACACAATGTGAGATGTCATATATACTGAGTATGATGTCATAAAACATAGAAGGTGTCTTGTCACAGTTGCAGTGGCTGTGATATCACAAGTAATATTGTATGTGATGACATCAAACAGATTTTATATAATGATTTATATAGAGCGATGGGATGTCATGAATACAGTCTTGTGATGTCATAAAGAGTGTCTGTGTGATATCACATAGAATTCATATGACGTCATCATATATAGTGGGTTTGAGGTCAACACATATTGCAGGTGTGGTTAAAACAGCATAAGCAAAATACACTGTAAGTAATGACGCCAGAAAACAGGAGCAGCTCACAGTTGGATGGCGTCGATGTCAGATTAGTAACTCCTGTGTGTGAGGACATGAATAGAGAGTAGGTGTGATGTCATAGAGCAGTTGTGACGTCTCGTACACAGAATGAATGTGATGCCCAATGTGTAGTTCATATGATTGTCATGCAAATATTAGATGGCGCCTGTGATACTCCATAACGAAACAAAAATGGGGCCTATACATCACATCCGATAGTCTCGATGCTAGATGACACACCTTGCTGTGTGACTGTTGCTCTTCAAGTGAGACTCAAGAATGGGCGCACCTTAGGTGATGGTCGAGATGAGAGGTAAGCTTTGATGTTCATGAACCAGAGTGTTATTGTGGGTGTCCATAACGCCTCGGGTACGGTTTGATGTCTCTGTTGGATATATTTCATTAGAAGATAGCCATGGCCTAGTACAGTATGTGTGACAATAATACATACACCTCTTGTTATATTCACTAGATACGTGACCGGTGGGCTGTACGGCAGAAATACAGACACATGTGTAGTCAAAA
>JAJLRB010000301.1:0-18399 GCA_020976825.1 Odocoileus hemionus
TGACAGTGGCCCCGGGACTTGGAGTCCACTAAGAGTGCATGCTCCCTAGAGTACCCCTATCCCGTACCATTCTGGGAAGCAGAAGATTTGTTCCCTGAATTCAGTGATTTTTGCCATCATTTTAGAATTTCTACAAATGACATGTATTATACACAGGCCTGAATAGAATTATTATAGGCCAGGACATTTAAGAGAATGACTCTGGGGGAAATGAGGACTTAAATGAGATTGAGATGATTGTATCTTTAATACTTCTTTGTCATGGGGAAAATCTATTACAGAATTCAGTGAGGTTCATAAAACTTTTTTAGAAGTTTTAAAAATATTGTAACTAAATTTGCAGTAATGTAAAGTATATAGTAAGTCTACACTAGTTCTTACAGAGTGGGATTGGTTTATACAGTGAATGACTTAGGTCTTTCATCTTCACTTATCTTTTTTATCTTCTCTTCTCTTACAATCTAGCATAATGGTCTGAAAGCATTAATGCAGTTTGCATTGCACAAAGGATTACCTGTTCTCAGGTCCTGATACGATTACGGAAACATCTGATTCGTCTTCTATCAGGTAGAGTCTTTTCGGAATTATTATGTTATTTTGCATGTCTTTCCCCACTGCATTTCTGGCAGTGTATTAGGAAACAACACACTACACTAATGTCAGACACTCATTACCACAACCTTACAAAAGAAAAAACAAAAAGAAAACAAAATACATGGTTGCTCTACTCTAATACCTGCAGTCTTATTTTTAAAACCAAGTGTTTTCCAAATGCTGTCACTTGTATCCATTATATCCGCCCAAGTGCTTTGTGCACCAAAACATCCACGATCACTAATATCCTTAGTATTAATCACTAATATCTCAGTCTGGCTAGAAAAGAGAGCATGTGGATCTATGTGGATAGATCATTTAAAAATATCATTTTTCTGGTGTGTATCAAAATCATATAAAAATGATAGAAGTACTAATTATGGTAATCTCAGACTGTGGGTCCATGCATGCCTTTTTCTTTGAGAGAGAGGTTATAACAGCTGAGCTGGGTTTTTTTGTTTTTTTTTTTAAGATTTGAATAAGCTAGAAATTAGCTAACTCATGTGATGGTCTCACTGTGAAAATAAAAGAAAAATTACAGGTTATGCATAGAAGAAATGATTTGGACTTTCATTTTGATTATCTGCATTTCCATTTAGGTATTTGCACCACAGCAGCTCCTTTGCATCTAAAAAGGTCAAGCTTAAACAAACCTCTTTATGTCTTTTTGTTCATAAATTAAATATGTCACAGGTAAAGAGGTTACGCTTACAATTTCCTCTGTATGTTTTTCTACCAAATAAGAGAGCCATTCGCTCTTTTTAAAGTTTAAAAGCATGCATAGTTTTAATTCTAGTCTAGAAAACAGGCTTTGTTCCTGTAAATTCCAAAATTGACCAGCCTATTATTACCTCTCAGAGTCTGTTGAAACACAGGTCACCTCTTCCTCCTTGTTAGAGTCTCACAAACTTCTTTAGGGAGCTTCTCATGAAAGATTCACCTGGGCAGCTTTCTGTCACTTCTGATGACATGGGGTTCCATGGCTCCATTCAAAGCTGTCTAGCCATAAGTTTCATTAGAACTTCCACATTCCATGCTAACCTTTTATATAATTTTTCAAAAGTTAATTTCCGAGCTATCTCCTGAATTAACCTCATGCTAATAGTAATCTAATATTAATGCTGTTCCCCTAACTACACCACTTAAATTTTTTTTTCCTTTTTTCATTTTAATACTTTTTTTCTTACTGATCAATTGCACAGGCCCAGAATTTTGCACATATTAACACATGCTTCTCGTTCTTAGGACCTTTTCCTATTGTTAACAGTTTATCCTATTTCTGCTTAGTAGTACTGTGGTTTTGCTCTTTTTTAATTTTTGTTATCTCTTTTCATTTCAGTTACAATTTGGATACCTTGTTTATACCAACATTTCCAAATAGGGTCTATCTTCTTGCTTTTGCATTCGTCACAGATTATTGGATTTGTAATATTTGTTGATTGTTGTTCAGTCACTAAAAATCATGTCCAAATCTCTTTTGCAACCCCATGGACTACAACATGCCAGGGCTCCACATGCCTTCACTATCTCCCAGAATTTGCTCAAATTCATGTCTGTTGAGTTGGTGAATGCTATAGATCTAATACATCTCAATGTTTAAAACACCTCAAAATAAATACCAAGCAAGGAGACTAATATCATCACAGATGGCAGAAACAGAAATATGAAATAATACTGCATAATGTCTAGTTGACAGTAACTAATAAAACTTGATGTTCTTTTGCTCTGTAATGTATCTTTGTGCCTTTATGTAAAAGTTTGTCATGTGAAAATTATTTATAGCGAGAACATCTTTATTATTTGCAAGTTGTTAGGGCTGTAAAAACTCTTTGTAGAGGTACACAGAAGATGCGTCCCTGCCATTGTAATACTACTATGATTGAAGAATTGATAGAAGCAGAACCTCCAGTGAAAACTACACACTGTAAAGTAGACAAGACAAGGCTAGATGTATGGTAAAAAAATATATGCTTCCCACGAATTGAGACAAGAAAAGAGATCACTCTGGGGGCTCTGTCATGTTTTTTTTTGCTCCGGAGGGTACCACGATATCAACGGGTATATAAAGAGAGAAACAAAGATAAGCATTCCAAGCTGGAGCACAATATTAACAGAGATTGCAGGTGTCTAGGAAAGCATGTGGTATGTTCAAATAGACAGGGCTGATAGGAATTAAAGTGCCCTACACTATAAATAGAGAAGCATGAAGTTGTTTTGATAAAAATAGGTCTTAAAAAATGCCCCAGTGAGAAGTTTGAAACTTTAGGTTATTGGGAATTTTTCGAAAACATTTTAGAAACAATATTATTCTCTAAGGCTAGATATTGTATAGATAGATTTCGCGGTATTGGAAAAGTGAAAAATTAGAAGTAAACATATGTATCTGTATATAGTCGCTATACTGGAGGAGGGGCATGGCAACCCACTCCAGTATTGTTCCCTTTAATACGAGAAATCCCAAAGTTGAGAGTCCCTGGACAGAGGAAACTGGCAGGCTACAGTCCAAAGGTTGGCAAAGAGTCAGGCACAACTGAAAGCGGACTTAACACACACACACAACACATAGTAGCATAAATTAGGGAAGCAATTGAGATGGGTAGAAACAAAGTTTTGAATTAAAATGAATAACTATACTATTGAAAGAAAATAGGGAAGTCCACAATAATAGACTGTTTTATGTGAAAGAGATGAATATAGTTTTAAACACCAGTTGATTCTCCAGTAGTAATAAGGACATAACAATGTTCATTGCCATGTATGTGCCAGGCATTGTACAATGACGCCTGTACATTGTACAAGGATATTTTTATATATATCATGGTCTTCTGACCACCATATATTCAAGGAAAATTATCATTTCCCCAATTTACAGATGAAGAAACTGAGGCACAGAGAACTTCTATGACTTGAACCAAGGTCATAGTAAACAGGCAGTAAAAATCAGTAAAAGGCAGAACTAGTGTTTGAAACCCAAGCCTGACCATAAAACCCATGCTTTTCCTACTATTATCATTTAAGTTTTCCTGAGATATTTAATTTGGCATAAATGAAAGATTTTACCAGTGGAGGAAAATATTACATTGCCAAAAATGAATTTGATTTCAGGGGGGACTTTTAAAATAAATATATTTAGCATCTGGGAAACAAAAAAGTTTCACAACATGCATGTGAGCAAAATTTGATTGACAGAGTATTTTACTGACTGAAAAGTTAATAAATCAGGGGCAAGGAATTAGGAGTTATTAAAATGTCCTGGGAGCAAAACACTTTAACACTGACAGAGAAAATAAGGTAGGTAGTATTGGTTGTGTCATGAACATGTTAAACTGACATATTGGAAATATTACTGAAAAAGAACCACCATAAGCTAGTTAATGGCAGAGAGCTGTATTCACGTTTATTTTATATGAGCAGTATTAATAGTGTTTTATAGTGGTACTGTATGCCGCACATAGGTTAAGTACTTTGAATGCACAGGTTAACAAACCTCATCCCAACAATCCATGTCTACACTATTAGAGGACTCTAGAGAAGTCAAGTACCAAATTATCGCCTTGTGACCAGTTATCAGTCATTCGGAGAAGTACTGGACCGTACCGATATCTGTCCATGACTTCCAAAGCCCATGTGCTCTTAACTTTTATGACTTTTTGTTTAGAATCTTTGGTATTTTCTTTGGGGTTAAGAAATTGACCTAGTCTGAAAACAATCTTCTTCTCCTAATTATCATTTTAACCAAATGATAGCTTTATTTAAGTATAATTAATTCTCACGGTTTTGTTTATTATCATAAACACCTTATTGTTTTGAATTCTTGATTTCACTTCTTTGTCACTCTATTAATACCTGACTTCTGAATTTTAGAGACAGATCAAAATCAGAAAGTGAGTGAAGTTTTTGAGCTATCAGTGCTATTTCCTTCCACTCATCAGTTGTCTAGTTTTGTTCAGGAGGATTTGTATTCTCCATCCTCTTTGCACTTTACACGATTTGCATGCTCTCCGCTGCTCGCCAACCCCAAACTTGTCATATATTTAGTGTATCAACAGTAAACATTTAGAAATGTGTAGTTAGAGGTAGGAAAGTCTGGGGTAGAGATCATTCTGATTTTATCAAGTAGTTCCTTTTTGAGTCATTCAGCAGAGTTTAATACTTATGCGAACAATTTACTATTATTTCTAGTCCATCCTAGCTTATTTACCCTTTCCTCCTGTATCTTATCTTTCAACATTCAAATTGAATTACAGAGCTTTTGTACAGCTTTTCTCAGTTTGTTTCTCTATCCATTAGTTATGGTTCCGTATCTTATAAATGGTTAGTGAGTGCAGGACCAGTTTATCAGTTTTCTGCTATTTTTTTTTTCAGTTTCTTGAAGTATTATAACCATGTTTAAATTTTGGTTTTAGATGCTAGTATGTTGTATTAACATTTTACTGCATTTCTGTATTACTATAAAATGGCTGAAGTACTTAAGGTTTTTTTTTTTTGTTTGTTCTGTTTTTATCAGTTGTTCTTCCTAAACTGCAGTCAGAAGCTACAACCTTGCCACTATCTGTCCATAGATCTCCATTTCATGTTTGGGTAAGTGTTCAGTAAATTTCTTTTTTGTAAGTCACTCAAGTTTATAAGTGTTTCTCCCTCATTCAAATTTTATGACTCTTTGTTCAAGATTATAAATACTGATCTTGGAAAAGTTTAGTCTCTTTTTTCCTATTCCCTTTACAAATAGCATACAGATTTGATTGAGAGACTATCAAAATCACTTTAAAAATGAAACCACATATATCCCTTTCACTTGGTAATAAGATTGTAGTCCTAGTTGATTATATTTTGTTAGTTAGTGTCCTATATAGGCAGTACTTTTTCTAATAATATGTTTTCCCGCTTACCCTTTTTCTCAACTTGTTTACAATTATAAGCAGTGTATAATGGTGTGAGCTGTCATTGAAATTTGTTTCATTATTTCGTGATTTGGACCTAGGCACTATGGGGGACCATCTAGGTGTTTCCCAAACAACACCTTAATGGTGTTAATGGGACACTGTTTCTGCGAAATTCCTCTGCACAGTTTTTCCATCACTGAGACGATTTGTCAGATTTCCTTTTAAGCCAATAGTTATTCCTAGAGAGCCATGGTATCGATAGCGAGATCATAGAACTGTGCGTGGAATGCCAGGGTTAGCCTGTATCCCTACTACCCTGACCCCCCCCCCCCCCCCCCCCCTTACTCTCCCCACCCCCCCCACTCTCTCCTCTCTTCTGGTTGACAGCCACATGCTCTTTTAAAATTGCTCATGCCAAGGGAATCTTTGAACAGCGGAATGCCTCGGTAACTGGACCTTACCCACGATTATTATGATTTGTTGCGTAATAATCTGTGGGTGGGAGGCATCTATGTATCAATTGTCTATTTTAATGAGCCTACCCCAAATATGTTGCTAATGTTGAATCAGCCCTAAAACCACAACATAGAGTTATAAGCAGACCCATTACCCTTGCGAACTAGAATAAGTTAGAAACCCACTGCAATGCGGTTAAGATACTGTTTGATGAGATGGCGATTTTTATCACTCTGTTCTATAGTATTATTAATATCTACTAAAATATCCTGTGGTGATTAATTAGAAACAAATTATTGTGTTGTCTATTTAATAAACACACAATGGTGCCAGGAATACTTGTATTCTTTACATTAGCTTCAATGAGATTAACTTGTGTCTTATGTCCTTTTTGCTACCCATGTTGCTTACTGATTCTTCTTTAATTGGTGGGTTACTGTGATAGACATTTCCCTGTTCCCTTTAGTACAAATGGGAATGAATGACTGTCTATGATCTGCATGCCTTTCACCATGGTTTCAGACTCTTCCTATAACCACCTTTATACTCTTCATGTGAATCAACACCTTAGGCATCACATGAGCTTCAGACTTACTTCTTACCATAGACACATGGTTAAAGCCTCCCCAGTCAATTGTTACTTGTATATTATACATTTGCCCAGGGATTTACTGGGAAATAATTAAGTTTTGCTTGTGGTTAACCATTCTTGGACTATTTTTTTCCTCTTATTGAATGTTTTTTTTTTCATCATTCACATTTCTCTTTATTCAGATGCCTGGTTTTAAAGGAAAATGCAGGTTCAGGAACTTGTTGACAGGGAGATTCATATAACTAGACAACCTGATTACTTATCTCCCTTTGGCAAGCTACCTCTCTTAGGTACAAAGGTCGGGGACCATCTTCGGATCTGCCTTTGCCCTCCTTCTTTTTTTTTTTTTTTAAGATTCCTCAAGCCGTCAGGGTTTGGAGATTAGTCTCTACTATGCTTTGCTCCCGGCCGTAATACTCTGAGCCTTTGTGCAAGCAAGTGTCTATGAAACAATTATCATCCACTCCAAGCCTAGGAAGACAGACACGTGTTCACCTTTATAGCATTTATCACATGGTAGTACATTATTTCTATAGTTATATCTTACTGCTAGACTTCAACTCCTTTCCCTGCTTCTCCTTGCTTCTGCAACATCTTCCCACTACTGTAAAAGTTTCTTGAATAGGCCTGCGAAACATTCAAATTGTCAGAATCTTCCTTCTATAAATGTAGTTCAAATCCGTCATTTAGACAACTTTTGTTACACCCAATAAAGAACTCACTGATTATTTTTGGGAGGAAAGATCCATGAATAAAAAATATATTATCCGTGTTAGATAGGCACAAGGCCGTAACTATAACATCATGGTAAATTGTGATAATAGTTGTCCTTTTTAGAGATTTTTGCTCTGTATAGAAAGCAAAATTGGGTTTTTGATGTATCACCATGTCGCGTCATTACATGGGCTAACTGAAAAGTTCAAATAGCTTATATCAGAGGCCATGATAATGAACTGTGTTAATCTACTTGAAACAAGGTTATCTAGCAAAACTAAATACACACCTACCTTTATGTGACCCCACAGTCCCACTTCTAAGAAGTCTACCCCCAGAGCCCTACTGGCAGAAATATGAAAGAATATAAGCACAAGACAATTCATTGACATACTATCAACATCTAATTTGGCAATAACAAAAATCTCAGGGTCCTTGATTGAATAACACGTATAGGTACCCATATGTCCCTTTTAGAATGATGCTGCAGCTATAAAATGGAAATGCTATAAGATCTACTGAAGAAGTGAGCTCTAGGATATTAAGTGAAAAAAAGTAGGGTACAGAGCAGAAGTTATAGTATAATACCTTTGTGTAAGATATTTTATGTGTATTTATGCATATATATGCTTACATATATTCAATTTGCTCTTTTTAAATAAATGCAGTGACAGAAGTATAAATGGCTAAAAAAACGAAAAACAGTTCACCTACTGCGTACAAACGTAAAGGTACAAGCCAATTTACTTATGGCCCAAAGACTCCTATGTGAATGTTTTTTTAATGTAGTTGATCTTAGAACATCTAATGTATACTTAAAAACTAAAAAAAGATCTGAACTGGACAAATAAATACATTTTTTGACTCAGTTGAACTTGTAAGCCAACAAAATGCAACATTAAGAATATATTGAGTAAATAATTGCCTTAGTGACTGTTAAAAAACAGTATTTCAAACCTAGTACTATTTCCTTGTAGGATATTTTCTGTAATGGAGACCGCGAACTAAAAAAAAACAATCTTAAGTTGCAACCCAATTAGTTAGTATCCAGTTTGGGTTACATTCAATATTTATTATTTTGAAATTATATTAGGTAATTTTCTAAATTCTAAGTAAGCTGACATTTGTGTTGATGTGAGGATAATTGAATTCTTTCTAGTATGATGAATGGAAGACAACACATAAAGTAATTTCGCGTGTAAAAATGAAATTAATATTAAGCGTACAATTTAATCTTCCTAATCGTTCAGAATCCATGCCGGTTGTTCATTTGCATTATCCAGACCACAACTACATTCTCAAGTTTTATTTCGGCCGAGGAGATGACTCTTGAAATAAGCCGTAGTCTGATGTATTGAAGCGAGAAAGAACAAAGTCAACAGGGGCTTCGATAATGCCTGACTTTAAGATTAGCTGATAGAAGGCTGTAGGAATGAAGACAGGTGTTGATATAGTGAGTCAAAAGCAACAGTTAAATGTATCAGTGCGACCAATAACTGAGCCCCTACTAATACACCTCCACCTTAAAATATAATCAACTGATCCTCCAACTTGACAAAGGATAATAGATGGAAGACAATTGGAGAGGAATAGAACAGTACTTTGTTACAACCAATTTAATTGCGGCGTGAAACAGCAAAAAGCTACCCGCCCGAATACCCACATGCTTATGACACAATCACAGGTCTATACACATATTTCCCAAAAATTAACTAAAAATAGATTTTAGACCCCATGCCATGTAATAAATACAAAACTATAAATCTCCTTAGAAGATAACATTAGGAGAAAATTCCTAGTGTGATTTTTGACGGAGTGCAAATGACTTTTTAGGTCACAGCCCACAAAGTATCAATCCCATTGACTAATGAAAATTTGATAAGCTGGACTTTTCTTACCATTACAGAACATTTTGCTTTGCGAAAAAGATTATATTATCAAAGAGAAAATAGATAAGATTAAGCGCCACGAAACCTTGTTAAACATATTATGCAAATGAGGCGTTCCTGAAATAAGAAACCTGTTATCCAGCGATATACATAATAGCAAAGGGACTAAGTGCGAGTGTCTTCACATTGGTGAAGCACAACCAACAGAGCCTCATTGAATAATAGTACAACAGATCCCTCAAAACATATCCACTGCAAGATGCTACTCCTGCTCGTCACGCTAAGCAATAAGAAAATATTTCAGTATCAGGTCGTCATTCTAGAGCATTCACAAATTAAAACAAACTAACGAGCCCCCCCCCCCCCCCCCCCCCCCCCCCCCCATATCCAGCTACTACAATTCCATTTAGAATGGGAAAAAAAAAAAAAAACACACACACAACACACAACAAAAAAAGAACAAAGTTCTACAAAAACACTGAACAGCATTTGCGTAATGCCGTCAAGGCATTTGTGAAACTAACAGGGACCTCTACATTCTTTAGCAGGCCAGAGGAATGTAAACCAATTGCCACTTTGAGAGTTACCTATTATGGCATTTTTTTTCACATATACTCTCGATACTCCTATACCATTGCAGTCCAACATGCCAGTGTAGACCTTTCGTATACCATACCCAAATGGAACTGAAAACTTATGCTCACACTTTACTATCAACCTGCACACAGGGGTGTATCAGTTAATAAGTTAGCCTTTGGTTATCTCAAATTTGCCCATAAAACTCTTAGAAGCAAACGCCAAAATTGTCCTTGTGTATGGATATAAATTAACTGTGATACAAGTCCAAACAATGGAATATTCATCAGTTCTAAAAGGAAATGAGCTTACTAAGCATTGAAAGGACATGGAGGAATCTTCAGTCGTATACAACTAAGTGAAAGAAGCCATATTTGAAAAGACGATGGTGGCCTATTGTATGATTCCAACTATCTGACATATCTGGAAAATTCGCATTGAACTACAGATAGTAAAATGACCAGTGGGGATTAGGCAAGGGTTAGGGTGCCCCCCAGAGAAAGGTGAATATGGCAAGTGCTGCAGAAGGCTTTCAGGTAATAGTCCAACTATTCTGTTGGAATACAAATAATAGTGGAGTCCTAGACAACTTATTATAAATTTGTCAAAACCCATAGAATATGTTAACAGTAGCTCAGTCGGCTAAAGAATCTCCTGCAATGCCAGCAGTTAGACCGGGTTCAATTCCTGGGTGGGAGAGATCCTCTAGAAAAGGAAATGGCAAACCCAAATCCAGTATTCTTGCCTGGAGAATCCCTTCGGACACAGGCAGCCTGGAGGGTTACAGTGTCATGGGGGTTGCAAGAGTCAGATCGTACACGACCCTTAGAGACCTATACCTCACCACCATAGAATGTACAATAGCAAGAGTTATCTCTATTGTAAGCTATGGACTTTGAGTGATAATGATGTGTCACTTGTAGGCTGTAACAAATGTGCCCAGTGGTTGCTAATAGTGGGGGAGACCGTAGGTTTTTGGGAACAATGTCAGTATATGGGAAATCTGTGCTTTCCAGTCAGTTTTAGCTGGCACATTGAACCTAAAACTGCTTTAAAAAAATAGTTTATTAATTTTAAAAGATTATTGTTCCAAATAAATAATAAATTACAGATATTGTTACATGGGGCTACATGTGTGCATTTTATCAAACTTCATCAAATGGTGCATTTAATATTTATGTAATTTTATTACATTATATGAAGATTTACCTCAAATCGAAAAGTCGATATACAAATATCGAACTCTTTATTTATTTATTTTTATTTATTTTGGACTGTGCTGGGTCTTCATTGGCTGTGCACAAACTGTCTCTAATTGCAGCGAGTAGAGGGCTTACTCTCTCAGGTTGTGGTGCATGGGCTTCTCATTGCGATGACTTCTCTTGTTGTGGAGCATGACCTCTAGGTGCTTGGGGTCTTTAGATAGTACTGCTGTGGTGCACAGGCCCTAGTTGCCTAGTTGCCCCACAGCATGTGGGATCTTCCTGCACCAGTGATCGAACCCATGTCCCCTTGCATTGGTAGACAGTCTTAACCACTGGACCACCGTCAGGAAATTCCTGAAATTGAGGATTCACTAATAAAATTGAATAGTAAATTTCATAGATTTAATCTTTCAGAATTTCTTTTCTCAGGCCCTCAAGGCCTCCCGTGCACAGATACAGGAAGAAAGTGAAGAGGCTCGTTCTGCATCTTCTTTTCATCTTTTGGCAGCAAGTTTCTCAGTATACAAGTGGTCGTGAGTAACAGCCCATTATAGTCCAGTCTATCTCAGTATTGTTTTTTATAATTCCACATCTTAGGTCATCAGTTGTTTGGCAGTAATCTCTTGAACCATTTTTAATCCAGTTTTTCTAAAAATCAGTTAAAGGCTTTTGGAATAACAAACAAATATAAAAAAACTTTCCCATTTAAATCATATTTGTCATTATGTTTCTGAGACTGAAAAACTCAATGTTTTGACACACCTTTAGTTCTTATAAACTATTACAGGAATATATAGGCAAAAGAAGTGATAAGAATTTTAATCAAATGTCCCCAAGATGCAGCGCAGAACGATAACGACTTTAATTATAAATGTAACACTTAACAACTAAAAAGTAAACATAGTATATAAAATAGGTTTTGTCCTTTGTTAAAAGCGAGTTCAATACAGTTAATACACTTAAACTACTTAGAAGTTTTTTTAAAAAAGGCTGTTGTGAGTAATATGTTAAACATAAACAATATATTGACAATTACAGAGGTTTCTTTAAAAACCAAAATAGTGCAAATTAGACCATCAATGGTGTCTCCTTCACTACATGACTTATAGACAGTTGGCCTGAGAGGCTCTGCTGAGCGTTCACCTGCTGTTTCCCGTCCAAGTGTCCCTTCAAGAGCATTGTTTCCATCCCAAATCTTCTTTCATCAGTCAACTTTTTTTCATCAGTTTAAGTACTGAATATATATTTATTTATGTTAATAGACATTGAGTTTTTAATAAGAGCTGTTTTAGGTTTACATAATGAAATGACAAGCAAGTTAATCAACTGAAAGGTTTATCCCATTTTCCAATATATCCCGATCTACACCTTAAAAACTAGCAACTAACTCAGTTCTTCCCCATACAGATTACCTCTTTTGTCATCATTGTATAGGTACAAAATTTGAGTCAAAGTGTTATGAACCCAGTACTTGATACATTCGTTATATTAACTATGATAGACCATTTCATAGTCTACGCATTAATGGTGTTCCTGTGCAATTTGTGTTATATAAGATTAATAGTATCCATATAGTATTATTTAGTTTCACATTGCCCAGAAAAACCAACCTAGTTTTTAATAGAGAAAGTTCAAGGAACATAGTAATAAATTGTTTTGGAGCTAATTTAGGCTGCTTTGGGGTTAGTTAACCGAATAAATCCCTTTGCTTATACCATCCTTCTTACATACACAATTTCAATTACACGAGGGTTAGAAAAAAGAAAAACCTAAGCGTCATTTTGTTCTTTATCATTCTGCCTTATAGATATCTTTCTCATCCAAATTAAATATGCATAGACTTTGTGGATTTGACCTCTATATAAAAAAAGAAGCTAATTAATGTTTATGATTTTAATATGAACTGAAGCTGATAGCTAGTCTTCAAAATATGTTGTGTTTTAAAATGTTGTAAATGTTGGATGGCACGCAATACAAAAAATTATTTAATGACTGAGATGTGTTGATTTATGAAAGGGAAATATATTTTACAATCAGATCTGGGTGTTCTTACTGATTTGTAATTTCTTGTTGCTGTTTTGGAATTGATTTGCCTCATCTCAGACTGCACTGTGGTTGATCGGTATTCTCCCTAGGTGTCTGGTATTCATATATGGTCTTCACTTGAAAAATTGGCAATCAATGCACCGTATCTTTCGCTTGCTGCAGCTTGTTTTTTTATATAATTTCCATATTTTCTCTTCCACTATTTTAGCTTTGAGTAACTCCACCAGAAGACACTACGCTGTTTGTACTAAAGTAACGTCAGAAAAATGTAAATCACCAGAATTATAAGGTAAATATGAAGACTTATATGTCTGTGCTTAACCAAAAAATAAATAATTGTCCCATAACCTTCAAGGGTTGAGAGCGACAAAAACCCAAAACCATTAACATTCTTAGATAATTATGTACCCTCACATATCAGCTCAAACGCAAGTCTCTTTTCATCAAGACCATTGTTCATTCTTTAAATCTTCCCTAAAACAATGTTTTTACCTTAGCCTTGGTTTGTGGTAACACACAGTAGCAGAGTTCAGAAAACCCCGAATATCAGACCACCATAATCTACAAAACCAAAATTCATGGCATCCTATTCTGAAGTAAAACTCAGTATTGTATATTGAGCTTTACAATAATGCTCTTCATAAGATCAAGTATAGGACAAAAGATAAGAAATTACAAAGATTGGTTATGGTTTTAAAGAAAGCAGAACTGTTTGGCTTTATAATATACACATGATTCATTGAAACGTTTGAACCATGTGACTGTATCTATTATGAAACATAAATAAAATGCTGCTGGGAAAGGCCTGTTGTAGGTTAACCCCGAGGCCCTGTGTATTTGAGTAACAGAATAATTTCCTTTCTTTCTTTACTTGCCTAAAATCTGCATCAAGGTAGAGGTTTCCTTGTGGCTTTGTATGGGTAAAAATCAGGTTTGTATGATTTTGGAAGAGTCATTGAATTTCCTCTGAGATACTTTCTTTTGTTCTTTCCTCAGATCAGCCTTAACAGGGTTTCTTTATCTTGAACTCTGTTCAGTGGGGCTCATTAGATGTAGGTTTTTGTTTGTTCTGATTCTGTATAAATAGGATTACTGCTTTCCAGGTGGTTGTCGCACAAATTTGTTTTCATTCTTTAAAAAAGTATTTATTATCTTGTTGGTGCTGTCATATGGTAATGAATTTCAAGATAAAGTCCTTTCTTTTATTAGAGAGGAGATGAAATATAAGCCAACAGATAAATACATATAGTATAATGTCAAATGGTGATAAGTGCTACAAAGAAAAATACAGCAGGCTCATGAGAAATAGAGAATGCTGGGCAGAGTCTTGTTTGTGAGGAGACATTGAGCAGAGAGATCAAAAGGACATGGCATTGAACTGGATGGAGAGTTTGAAGGAAGAGTATCGTAAGCAGAAGGAAACAGTAAATGCAAAGTGTTTGCTTGATGTCATCAAAGAATAGTAGAGATGAGTGACTGAAGCTTAATGAACAGGGGGAGGCAGGTAAGAGATTGAAGTCAGATCAGGTAGGTCCTTTTTATGCCCACGATAATCACTTTGTATTTTTGTCTTTTGGGTGTGGTTTGACTTTGGAGAAGTCTGATCAGGAGAATGACTCAAATCAGATTTTAAAAGATCACTGTGTCTTATTTGTCACCCTCAATTTTACAGAGTTACAAAGTATACTCTGCAGGATAGGAGAATATAGAAATGAGCATAAACAGCGAAAGAAACTCTAGACACACAGGATGACCAGGTAAGAATAGGTGTACTTATTAATATATTTTTTGGTTTTCTTTGATAGATGCTGCAGAAGGAGAGTACAATCACTCTGTAGCGTACTTATCTTTACCCACAAATTTGTTCCTGCTTTTTATCCAGAAATACCTGGGATACTGTGTAGAGGCCCCTCCATCCAGAGGTACTGCAGGGATAAAATAATTGGATTATTATACAGTTTGGAAATTTTAAATTTAAAATACCTGCTAAGCTTTTAGATTGAATTATTCTGTTGATTGAACGGGACGACAAAAACACACAAGGTTCCTAATTCACACACGGAAGAAGTTGGGAATAAGACCAAGCAGCAATGTTCCACCATGACTGCCATCATTGACGTGCTTAAGCTGCATCCTCACAACTACTGCTCTCATCACCCCCAGTTTTAAATGGGGTGGGAGGTGAGAGTGGTGAAGTGAGGATACCTAGTCATGTTGTCAGCAGCCATGCCAAACCGGTCACGAGTTTAAGCATCAGAAGAACGCACAGAGTGGGGCAGCAATAGTAGCATATATCTCATGGATAGCACTAATCTTAGAAAGGTGACTGAGGAGATAATCAAAGTCACTAATGTAATATTACTCAGCCATAAAAAGGAACGCCTTTGAGTCGAGTTTCTAATGAGGTGGATGAACCTAGAACTTATTATACAGAGTGAAAGTTGAGTCAGAATGAGAAAGAATGATTATCATTTTCTAACACATATATAACAGAATCTATAAAAATGGTACTGAATAATCTGTTCTACAGGGCAAGCAATGGGAACAGGACATATAGAATATTGGACTCATGTACATGGGGAGAGGGGAGGATGAGGGTGAGATGGTAAGAAAGAGTTACCATGGGAAACGTTACATTTACCATGATGCAAAAATTGATAGGCTAAACCAGTAATTTGCCATATATCTCAGGTAAAACTCAAACAGGCAAGGGCGTTAACTGTGTATCAACGTAGAGGAGGGAGATGGAGGGAGGTTCAGAAAGGGAGGGGTTATATGTCTATCTTAGGCTGGTTCATGTTGAGGTTTGAGGAGACAGAGAAAACAACAAAATTCTGATAAAGTAGCAATTTTCATCAGTAGAATAAAATTAATTTTTTAAAAAGTCATTTGGTAACTCAAAAATGTATCCATTTAAATTTCCCATGGAGAAGTGTATTTTTTCTTTTATCAAGGACTTCTTTGTAACCCCATACTTCAATAGACCCTTATGCGTGCTTACCTATCTACTCATTTTTTTTTCCAAAATCTATGTCTCCTACTCACTCTCTTTGGGTTACGCACTATTTTTTCTATTCTTTTTTTTTTGAGATATTAATTGACATATACCATGAATTTTAATAGTCAGTTCTCATCATTTTACTCTGTGTTCTCACCATTAAAGATCTGACATCCATTTCTGACACTGTGGGGATGGCGTTTTTTTTTCCCACACATACCAGCAAGGAATTTTTTTCAGCATTAGCTGGGTGGCCCACAATTCTGCGCAGTAATCTACTGGAGATAGTGTAAGATCCACACAGGCTGAGGGTTCAGTCCCTAAAAACATGACAAATCACATTCTTCAGGAAAGAACCAAGCTGTCACAAATCCCAGGCTGTCTCCTGGGCCTGACCAAAAGGCTATATAGTGAGATTAAATTACAGGGCTGCACTCAAAGAACTCAGAGTAAACTTTTTCCCTACTAGGGCATCAGTAAAAGGTTAAAACTCGGGAACTCGGGGACAGCGCAGATAGAAGAGGACACACAAGGGGCAAGGTATGGGGAAAAATGGGAGCAGAACTTCCACGCTCTCTTGAGCACTACCACTGTCCCCCGTAATTGGACACGTGTTCCCCAACCTGGTAACTCTCCAAATGTGGTGAGATCTCCTAGCTACCAGTCCCTTCAATTTTGTACTTAGTGTTATCATTCTTGGTTTGATAGACATAGGTTTAGCGCCAAGTACTCTCCATTTTGTGACTCTTGGTCTCTTTTATTTAACATTATCAGGTCACAGTATCATCACTTATGATTTTCCTTTTAGTCTTTTCAGTTTTTCTCCCCCTTTTTGCATTTTTTTCCCTTTTTCTTTAATTGGCGTCGTTGCTCCCTGCATGCTCATAGTCAGGATTTGTGTGAATGTCCTGCCCATCTCTGGCCACCTTTTCCGTGTGTTCTCAATACTCTTCTTTTGGGTGGCTTTCTTTCCAGTGTTTCCGTCCTCAATTCTCATGAGTAGTCTGATTTCCAGTAAAGATAAAAATGAATCAGATGGATCAAAAAAAATCAGTACCATGCTTGTGTTTAGTACAATCAACAGTAGTTTATACTAATTTTTTTTATAATTTTTTATAATATTGTTTGGAGTTGAATACATTCTTAACTTGCCATTCTAGTTTATGTTAAAAGTTCAAACTTTTGGAAACACAAAGTCAACATTTCTGGCTCTGCTTGCCTCAAGCCTTACCTCGATTGACTGCTCTGAAAGACAGGGAACTGACCCTCTCTATCCATATTTCCCAGTCTCCGTTTCAGTTGGCTTCAGCCTGGTGGGAGGCACTGGCAGGATATATGGAGGCCAGGAGGAAGAGCGAAACCTATTTAGGTACACCTCTTTTTGCGTTGTTGGGGGCATCCCTGACATTGGCTATAGCTCTTCCCTGCCTCTGTTCCCATCAGAGGGGGACCCCATCCAGGTCCCAGGGTGGCTCTTTGTCTTAATACAGAAGTGAATTGTCTGAGGAGACACACGTGCTGCCAAAGCAGAAGACTTTATTGGGAAGGGGCGCCCGGGCGGAGAGCAGCAGGGTTAAGGGAACCCAGAAGAACTGCTCTGCCAGTGGTCTCACAGTCTTGGGTTTTGTGGTGATGTGACTAGTTTCCAGGTTGTCTCTGGCCAATCACTCTGACTCAGGGTCCTTCCTGGAGGTTCGGCTATTGCTCAGCCAAGATGGATTCCAGCAAGGAGGATTCTGGGAGGTTGGCAGGACATTCGAACTGGCGTCTGCTCCTTTTGATTTTCCTAAATTATTCCGTCTTGGTGGTAGCTTGTTAGTTCTGCCAATTCCTTACTATGAGTTATAAGATAACTCCATATGGGAGGTATACTATAGTGGCCTAGCCAGTGCAAGGTGGTTTTTGTCACTGGTCACATCTGATTACACCAGTGACCATAGCTCCCAACGATACCATTCCAAAAATACTGTTTTGTTCCTCCAGCTGGCAAGGGTAGTAGCTTCCTGTTATTGGCTGATCTTCTTGTTGCCTCCTTGCTTTTTTGTCTCCTGGTTGACTTCTCAGCCTTTCTGTCACCTTTATTTCCAATTTCTGGTATTAAATTCCCTCTTGTAAAATATTGAGCATAGTTTATGTTTTTCTAGTAATAGATAAACTCTTTAATAAAGAAATTTTTTTTCCATTTATTTTTATTAGTTTGGGGGGTAATTACTTTACATTCATTGCAGTGGTTTTGTCATACATTGAAATGAATTAGCCATGGATTTACATGTATTCCCCATCCCGTCCCCCGTCCCCCCTCCTCTCCACCCGCTCCCTCTGGGTCTTCCCCAGTGCACCAGGCCGAGCACTTGTCTCATGCACCCAACCTGGGCTGGTGATCTGTTTCACCCTAGATAATATACATGTTTCGATGCTGTTCTCTTGAAAAATCCCCCCCCCCCCC
>JAJLRB010000302.1:0-16919 GCA_020976825.1 Odocoileus hemionus
TACGACATCACATCCACTTTTTGACCTCACACCTCTTTATTTATGACATCAAGTCCACTATACCAGACATCACATCCACTATATCTGACCTCATTTCCAGTGTATTTGTGTTATCACACCCACTCTACCCATGATATCACAGCCACTCTATGTATCATATCACAGCCAGTATACGTCTGACATCCTATCCACTCTATTTATGACATCAAATCCACAATGTATGACATACAACACTGTGTGTGGTTGATACCACACTCGGCATATATATGACATCATTCGCACTTCAGATGACATCATATCCACTCTATCCCACCAAACCACAGAATTTATGCTGCCACATCCACTTCAGGCATGACATCACACCCACTGTACTAGACATTGCCCCCACTGTTTTTTTGCCATCTCAATCTCTCCACTGATATCACGTCCACTCTTGGCATGACATCACACTCGGTATATGTATGGCAACTTATTCACCATACAAGACATCACATCCTCAGTTTATGATATCAAACCACCGTTTCTACGACATCACAACCATTCTATTTGACATCGTTTCCACGGTATCTGGGTCATCACATCCACTGTATTGAGGTTATCACACCAACTGTATTTATGAGATCTCTTGCGCTATGTAAGACGACATCATATCCGTTGTATACGACATCAGATTCACTATATTATTAACATCACAGACACTGTGTCTGTGTCATCACACCCACTCTTTCGATGATATCACATCCTTTGTATGTATGACCTCCCACCCACTACACGTATACCATCATATACATTCCACAAGGCATCGCCTCCACATTTTAATGACATCACAGATTATATATGACATCACATGCACTGCACTCATGACATCACTCCCACTATATCTGACATTGAATCCACCCTATTGATGACCTCTACCAACTCTTTGTATGACATCACACAAAATTTATGTATGACATCTTATGCATTATACATATTGTCACATCCTCTTTATGAATGCACACCATTGTAGTCATCACATTACATCCACTGCATTCATGACTTCACACACACTATATATGACCACACACACAAGACAACGCAATCGTTATATCTGCCCTCTCACCCACTACATCTGAAACTTCCTCCACGGTATCTGTGTCATCAAACCCAGTGTATCAATTATACCACACACACTCTCTGTATGACATCACACACACTCTATGTAGGACATCATATTCAGTATGCATGACGTCACATGAACTCTTTATGACATCAGACACCTAAATGTATGACATCACACCCAGTATATTGATGACATCATATCCAATATATATGATATCACCCATACTGCTTTCATGACACCACACCGACTATACCTGACATCTCACCCACTACATTTGACATCACCGCCACTGGATCTGTGTCGTCACACACTCTGTATCGATGACATCACAGCAAGTATGGAAATCATCACCCTTGGCATACATATGACATCATACACACATTTTACATGACATCACATTCACACTTTATGACATCTATCCTCAGCATTTAAGACATCACAGCCACTACATTCATGACATCAGATCTCCTATATGCGACATCACATGTACGGTTTAGGACATCTCATCCCCTATACCTCTGACATCACAACCACTTTATATGTAACGTCACAGCCACTGCGTTTGTGAATCCCTATCCAATAAATTTGACGTCAAAAACACTGTGTTGAGACGATACAAACAGTATATCTGACATCACACCATCCGTGTCTGTATTTCTGCGGTCACACCCACCGTATCATGATATAACACAAAGTGTATGTATTATGTCACACATACTATAGGCATGGCACATTATGCACTATATACGACATCACACCCAGGCTTTATGACACCACAACACTCTGTTCATGACATCAAAGCTACTCTGTCTCACATCACAGCCATTATATCTGACAGCACATCCACAGAATGTGTGTCATCACACCGAGATTATCGATGATAATGCCCCATTTTTTGCATGATATCACAGCCGCCATATGCATGACATCATATGAACTACACATGACATCACATTCATTCTGTATGACGTCACACCGCTCTATGACATCACACCCTCTGTATTCATGTCATCACACACAGTATATCTGACATCACATCCACTGTAGCTGCGTCATTACTTACAGTGTACTGCTTATACCACACCTGCAATATGTTTGACCTCAAACCCACTATATATATGACATCATATGAATTCTATGTGATATCACACCCACTCTTTATGACATCACAAGGCTGTATTCATGACATCCCATCCGCTCTATTCAAAACATCATATCCACTGTTTATGACATCACATACAATATACTTGTGACATCACAGCCACTGCAACTGTGACAAGACACCTACTGTGTTTTTGACATCATACTCAGTATATATGACATCTCACATTGTGTATGAATGACAACACAACCACTTTATCCGACATCACACATACTATATCGGTGAAATCACACTCACTTGAATGATTGTATTAGACCCTATGTACGTGTGAAATCACACACTGCATGTATAACATGATAGACACTTTATATGACAACATGTCCACTCTTGATGTCATCATACCATTGTTTATCTGTCATGGCACCCACTATGTTTATGACATCATATCCACCGTATACGATCTCATCCACTCTGTCTATGACTACACAAGCTCCATATTTGTCTTGAAACATGTTATAACTGCCATCACATCCACTGTATGTCATCAAACCCACTTTGTCGATGATATCACACCAACTATGTAAGAGTTCCCAGGTGGCACATGTATGCCATCATATGCACTGCACATGACATCATATTCACACTTTATGACAAGCATCCTTAGTATTTATGACATCACATGCACTCTATTCATGACATAACACCCACTATATACGATATGACATGTCACCTACTGTGTATGATATCACATTCACTATATATGTGACATCACACAATGACTCTGTCTATGACTTCACACACTCTATGCTTATGACATATCCACTTCATATGGCAGCACACGCAGTGTTATAACAACACAACCATTGTGTAACTTCACAGCCACTATGTCTGACATCACACGCATTGTATCTGTGTCAACACACGCAATGTACCAATTTTATCTAACCCAGTGTATGTATGACATCACAGCCACTATATGTATGACATCATATGTACTACATACGACATCACATCCACTCTTTTTGACCTCACACCTCTTTATTTATGACATCAAGTCCACTATACCAGACATCACATCCACTATATCTGACCTCATTTCCAGTGTATTTGTGTTATCACACCCACTCTACCCATGATATCACAGCCACTCTATGTATCATATCACAGCCAGTATACGTCTGACATCCTATCCACTCTATTTATGACATCAAATCCACAATGTATGACATACAACACTGTGTGTGGTTGATACCACACTCGGCATATATATGACATCATTCGCACTTCAGATGACATCATATCCACTCTATCCCACCAAACCACAGAATTTATGCTGCCACATCCACTTCAGGCATGACATCACACCCACTGTACTAGACATTGCCCCCACTGTTTTTTTGCCATCTCAATCTCTCCACTGATATCACGTCCACTCTTGGCATGACATCACACTCGGTATATGTATGGCAACTTTATTCACCATACAAGACATCACATCCTCAGTTTATGATATCAAACCACCGTTTCTACGACATCACAACCATTCTATTTGACATCGTTTCCACGGTATCTGGGTCATCACATCCACTGTATTGAGGTTATCACACCAACTGTATTTATGAGATCTCTTGCGCTATGTAAGACGACATCATATCCGTTGTATACGACATCAGATTCACTATATTATTAACATCACAGACACTGTGTCTGTGTCATCACACCCACTCTTTCGATGATATCACATCCTTTGTATGTATGACCTCCCACCCACTACACGTATACCATCATATATACATTCCACAAGGCATCGCCTCCACATTTAATGACATCACAGATTATATATGACATCACATGCACTGCACTCATGACATCACTCCCACTATATCTGACATTGAATCCACCCTATTGATGACCTCTACCAACTCTTTGTATGACATCACACAAAATTTATGTATGACATCTTATGCATTATACATATTGTCACATCCACTCTTTATGAATGCACACCATTGTAGTCATCACATTACATCCACTGCATTCATGACTTCACACACACTATATATGACCACGCACACAAGACAACGCAATCGTTATATCTGCCCTCTCACCCACTACATCTGAAACTTCCTCCACGTTATCTGTGTCATCAAACCCAGTGTATCAATTATACCACACACACTCTCTGTATGACATCACACACACTCTATGTAGGACATCATATTCAGTATGCATGACGTCACATGAACTCTTTATGACATCAGACACCTAAATGTATGACATCACACACCCAGTATATTGATGACATCATATCCATATATATATGATATCACCCATACTGCTTTCATGACACCACACCGACTATACCTGACATCTCACCCACTACATTTGACATCACCGCCACTGGATCTGTGTCGTCACACACTCTGTATCGATGACATCACAGCAAGTATGGAAATCATCACCCTTGGCATACATATGACATCATACACATTCTACATGACATCACATTCACACTTTATGACATCTATCCTCAGCATTTAAGACATCACAGCCACTACATTCATGACATCAGATCTCCTATATGCGACATCACATGTACGGTTTAGGACATCTCATCCCCTATACCTCTGACATCACAACCACTTTATATGTAACGTCACAGCCACTGCGTTTGTGAATCCCTATCCAATAAATTTGACGTCAAAAACACTGTGTTGAGACGATACAAACAGTATATCTGACATCACACCATCCGTGTCTGTATTTCTGCGGTCACACCCACCGTATCAGTGATATAACAAAGTGTATGTATGTATTATGTCACACATACTATAGGCATGGCACATTATGCACTATATACGACATCACACCCAGGCTTTATGACACCACAACACTCTGTTCATGACATCAAAGCTACTCTGTCTCACATCACAGCCATTATATCTGACAGCACATCCACAGAATGTGTGTCATCACACCGAGATTATCGATGATATATGCCCCATTGTTTGCATGATATCACAGCCGCCATATGCATGACATCATATGAACTACACATGACATCACATTCATTCTGTATGACGTCACACCGCTCTATGACATCACACCCTCTGTATTCATGTCATCACACACACAGTATATCTGACATCACATCCACTGTAGCTGCGTCATTACTTACAGTGTACTGCTTATACCACACCTGCAATATGTTTGACCTCAAACCCACTATATATATGACATCATATGAATTCTATGTGATATCACACCCACTCTTTATGACATCACAAGACTGTATTCATGACATCCCATCCGCTCTATTCAAAACATCATATCCACTGTTTATGACATCACATACAATATACTTGTGACATCACAGCCACTGCAACTGTGACAAGACACCTACTGTGTTTTTGACATCATACTCAGTATATATGACATCTCACATTGTGTATGAATGACAACACAACCACTTTATCCGACATCACACATACTATATCGGTGAAATCACACTCACTTGAATGATTGTATTAGACCCTATGTACGTGTGAAATCACACACTGCATGTATAACATGATAGACACTTTTATATGACAACATGTCCACTCTTGATGTCATCATACCATTGTTTATCTGTCATGGCACCCACTATGTTTATGACATCATATCCACCGTATACGATCTCATCCACTCTGTCTATGACTACACAAGCTCCATATTTGTCTTGAAACATGTTATAACTGCCATCACATCCACTGTATGTCATCAAACCCACTTTGTCGATGATATCACACCAACTATGTAAACTATGTGTTCCCAGTTCCCAGGTGGCACATGTATGCCATCATATGCACTGCACATGACATCATATTCACACTTTTTATGACAAGCATCCTTAGTATTTATGACATCACATGCACTCTATTCATGACATACACACCCATATATACGATATGACATGTCACCTACTGTGTATGATATCACATTCACTATATATGTGACATCACACAATGACTCTGTCTATGACTTCACACACTCTATGCTTATGACATATCCACTTCATATGGCAGCACACGCAGTGTTATAACAACACAACCATTGTGTAACTTCACAGCCACTATGTCTGACATCACACGCATTGTATCTGTGTCAACACACGCAATGTACCAATTTTATCTAACCCAGTGTATGTATGACATCACAGCCACTATATGTATGACATCATATGTACTACATACGACATCACATCCACTCTTTTTGACCTCACACCTCTTTATTTATGACATCAAGTCCACTATACCAGACATCACATCCACTATATCTGACCTCATTTCCAGTGTATTTTGTGTTATCACACCCACTCTACCCATGATATCACAGCCACTCTATGTATCATATCACAGCCAGTATACGTCTGACATCCTATCCACTCTATTTATGACATCAAATCCACAATGTATGACATACAACACTGTGTGTGGTTGATACCACACTCGGCATATATATGACATCATTCGCACTTCAGATGACATCATATCCACTCTATCCCACCAAACCACAGAATTTATGCTGCCACATCCACTTCAGGCATGACATCACACCCACTGTACTAGACATTGCCCCCACTTTTTTTTTTTTGCCATCTCAATCTCTCCACTGATATCACGTCCACTCTTGGCATGACATCACACTCGGTATATGTATGGCAACTTATTCACCATACAAGACATCACATCCTCAGTTTATGATATCAAACCACCGTTTCTACGACATCACAACCATTCTATTTGACATCGTTTCCACGGTATCTGGGTCATCACATCCACTGTATTGAGGTTATCACACCAACTGTATTTATGAGATCTCTTGCGCTATGTAAGACGACATCATATCCGTTGTATACGACATCAGATTCACTATATTATTAACATCACAGACACTGTGTCTGTGTCATCACACCCACTCTTTCGATGATATCACATCCTTTGTATGTATGACCTCCCACCCACTACACGTATACCATCATATACATTCCACAAGGCATCGCCTCCACATTTAATGACATCACAGATTATATATGACACATCACATGCACTGCACTCATGACATCACTCCCACTATATCTGACATTGAATCCACCCTATTGATGACCTCTACCAACTCTTTGTATGACATCACACAAAATTTATGTATGACATCTTATGCATTATACATATTGTCACATCCACTCTTTATGAATGCACACCATTGTAGTCATCACATTACATCCACTGCATTCATGACTTCACACACACTATATATGACCACGCACACACACAAGACAACGCAATCGTTATATCTGCCCTCTCACCCACTACATCTGAAACTTCCTCCACGTTATCTGTGTCATCAAACCCAGTGTATCAATTATACCACACACACTCTCTGTATGACATCACACACACTCTATGTAGGACATCATATTCAGTATGCATGACGTCACATGAACTCTTTATGACATCAGACACCTAAATGTATGACATCACACCCAGTATATTGATGACATCATATCCAATATATATGATATCACCCATACTGCTTTCATGACACCACACCGACTATACCTGACATCTCACCCACTACATTTGACATCACCGCCACTGGATCTGTGTCGTCACACACTCTGTATCGATGACATCACAGCAAGTATGGAAATCATCACCCTTGGCATACATATGACATCATACACATTCTACATGACATCACATTCACACTTTATGACATCTATCCTCAGCATTTAAGACATCACAGCCACTACATTCATGACACAGATCTCCTCCTATATGCGACATCACATGTACGGTTTAGGACATCTCATCCCCTATACCTCTGACATCACAACCACTTTATATGTAACGTCACAGCCACTGCGTTTGTGAATCCCTATCCAATAAATTTGACGTCAAAAACACTGTGTTGAGACGATACAAACAGTATATCTGACATCACACCATCCGTGTCTGTATTTCTGCGGTCACACCCACCGTATCAGTGATATAACACAAAGTGTATGTATTATGTCACACATACTATAGGCATGGCACATTATGCACTATATACGACATCACACCCAGGCTTTATGACACACACAACACTCTGTTCATGACATCAAAGCTACTCTGTCTCACATCACAGCCATTATATCTGACAGCACATCCACAGAATGTGTGTCATCACACCGAGATTATCGATGATATATGCCCCATTGTTTGCATGATATCACAGCCGCCATATGCATGCATGACATCATATGAACTACACATGACATCACATTCATTCTGTATGACGTCACACGTCACACCGCTCTATGACATCACACCCTCTGTATTCATGTCATCACACACAGTATATCTGACATCACATCCACTGTAGCTGCGTCATTACTTACAGTGTACTGCTTATACCACACCTGCAATATGTTTGACCTCAAACCCACTATATATATGACATCATATGAATTCTATGTGATATCACACCCACTCTTTATGACATCACAAGACTGTATTCATGACATCCCATCCGCTCTATTCAAAAAACATCATATCCACTGTTTATGACATCACATACAATATACTTGTGACATCACAGCCACTGCAACTGTGACAAGACACCTACTGTGTTTTTTTTTGACATCATACTCAGTATATATGACATCTCACATTGTGTATGAATGACAACACAACCACTTTATCCGACATCACACATACTATATCGGTGAAATCACACTCACTTGAATGATTGTATTAGACCCTATGTACGTGTGAAATCACACACTGCATGTATAACATGATAGAGACACTTTATATGACAACATGTCCACTCTTGATGTCATCATACCATTGTTTATCTGTCATGGCACCCACTATGTTTATGACATCATATCCACCGTATACGATCTCATCCACTCTGTCTATGACTACACAAGCTCCATATTTGTCTTGAAACATTTATAACTGCCATCACATCCACTGTATGTCATCAAACCCACTTTGTCGATGATATCACACCAACTATGTAAGAGTTCCCAGGTGGCACATGTATGCCATCATATGCATGCACATGACATCATATTCACACTTTATGACAAGCATCCTTAGTATTTATGACATCACATGCACTCTATTCATGACATAACACCCACTATATACGATATGACATGTCACCTACTGTGTATGATATCACATTCACTATATATGTGACATCACACAATGACTCTGTCTATGACTTCACACACTCTATGCTTATGACATATCCACTTCATATGGCAGCACACGCAGTGTTATAACAACACAACCATTGTGTAACTTCACAGCCACTATGTCTGACATCACACGCATTGTATCTGTGTCAACACACGCAATGTACCAATTTTATCTAACCCAGTGTATGTATGACATCACAGCCACTATATGTATGACATCATATGTACTACATACGACATCACATCCACTCTTTTTGACCTCACACCTCTTTATTTATGACATCAAGTCCACTATACCAGACATCACATCCACTATATCTGACCTCATTTCCAGTGTATTTGTGTTATCACACCCACTCTACCCATGATATCACAGCCACTCTATGTATCATATCACAGCCAGTATACGTCTGACATCCTATCCACTCTATTTATGACATCAAATCCACAATGTATGACATACAACACTGTGTGTGGTTGATACCACACTCGGCATATATATGACATCATTCGCACTTCAGATGACATCATATCCACTCTATCCCACCAAACCACAGAATTTATGCTGCCACATCCACTTCAGGCATGACATCACCCACCCCACTGTACTAGACATTGCCCCCACTTTTTTTTTTGCCATCTCAATCTCTCCACTGATATCACGTCCACTCTTGGCATGACATCACACTCGGTATATGTATGGCAACTTATTCACCATACAAGACATCACATCCTCAGTTTATGATATCAAACCACCGTTTCTACGACATCACAACCATTCTATTTGACATCGTTTCCACGGTATCTGGGTCATCACATCCACTGTATTGAGGTTATCACACCAACTGTATTTATGAGATCTCTTGCGCTATGTAAGACGACATCATATCCGTTGTATACGACATCAGATTCACTATATTATTAACATCACAGACACTGTGTCTGTGTCATCACACCCACTCTTTCGATGATATCACATCCTGTATGTATGTATGACCTCCCACCCACTACACGTATACCATCATATACATTCCACAAGGCATCGCCTCCACATTGACATGACATCACATATTACATATGACATGCACTGCACTCATGACATCACTCCCACTATATCTGACATTGAATCCACCCTATTGATGACCTCTACCAACTCTTTGTATGACATCACACAAAATTTATGTATGACATCTTATGCATTATACATATTGTCACATCCACTCTTTATGAATGCACACCATTGTAGTCATCACATTACATCCACTGCATTCATGACTTCACACACACTATATATGACCACGCACACAAGACAACGCAATCGTTATATCTGCCCTCTCACCCACTACATCTGAAACTTCCTCCACGTTATCTGTGTCATCAAACCCAGTGTATATTATTATACCACACACACTCTCTGTATGACATCACACACACTCTATGTAGGACATCATATTCAGTATGCATGACGTCACATGAACTCTTTATGACATCAGACACCTAAATGTATGACATCACACCCAGTATATTGATGACATCATATCCAATATATATGATATCACCCATACTGCTTTCATGACACCACACCGACTATACCTGACATCTCACCCACATTACATTTGACATCACCGCCACTGGATCTGTGTCGTCACACACTCTGTATCGATGACATCACAGCAAGTATGGAAATCATCACCCTTGGCATACATATGACATCATACACATTCTACATGACATCACATTCACACTTTATGACATCTATCCTCAGCATTTAAGACATCACAGCCACTACATTCATGACATCAGATCTCCTATATGCGACATCACATGTACGGTTTAGGACATCTCATCCCCTATACCTCTGACATCACAACCACTTTATATGTAACGTCACAGCCACTGCGTTTGTGAATCCCTATCCAATAAATTTGACGTCAAAAACACTGTGTTGAGACGATACAAACAGTATATCTGACATCACACCATCCGTGTCTGTATTTCTGCGGTCACACCCACCGTATCAGTGATATAACACAAAGTGTATGTATTATGTCACACATACTATAGGCATGGCACATTATGCACTATATACGACATCACACCCAGGCTTTATGACACCACAACACTCTGTTCATGACATCAAAGCTACTCTGTCTCACATCACAGCCATTATATCTGACAGCACATCCACAGAATGTGTGTCATCACACCGAGATTATCGATGATATATGCCCCATTTTTGCATGATATCACAGCCGCCATATGCATGACATCATATGAACTACACATGACATCACATTCATTCTGTATGACGTCACACCGCTCTATGACATCACACCCTCTGTATTCATGTCATCACACACAGTATATCTGACATCACATCCACTGTAGCTGCGTCATTACTTACAGTGTACTGCTTATACCACACCTGCAATATGTTTGACCTCAAACCCACTATATATATGACATCATATGAATTCTATGTGATATCACACCCACTCTTTATGACATCACAAGACTGTATTCATGACATCCCATCCGCTCTATTCAAAACATCATATCCACTGTTTATGACATCACATCACATACAATATACTGTGACACATCACAGCCACTGCAACTGTGACAAGACACCTACTGTGTTTTTGACATCATACTCAGTATATATGACATCTCACATTGTGTATGAATGACAACACAACCACTTTATCCGACATCACACATACTATATCGGAAAAATCACACTCACTTGAATGATTGTATTAGACCCTATGTACGTGTGAAATCACACACACTGCATGTATAACATGATAGACACTTTATATGACAACATGTCCACTCTTGATGTCATCATACCATTGTTTTTATCTGTCATGGCACCCACTATGTTCATATGACATCATATCCACCGTATACGATCTCATCCACTCTGTCTATGACTACACAAGCTCCATATTTGTCTTGAAACATGTTATAACTGCCATCACATCCACTGTATGTCATCAAACCCACTTTGTCGATGATATCACACCAACTATGTAAGAGTTCCCAGGTGGCACATGTATGCCATCATATGCACTGCACATGACATCATATTCACACTTTATGACAAGCATCCTTAGTATTTTGACATGACATCACATGCACTCTATTCATGACATAACACCCACTATATACGATATGACATGTCACCTACTGTGTATGATATCACATTCACTATATATGTGACATCACACAATGACTCTGTCTATGACTTCACACACTCTATGCTTATGACATATCCACTTCATATGGCAGCACACGCAGTGTTATAACAACACAACCATTGTGTAACTTCACAGCCACTATGTCTGACATCACACACGCATTGTATCTGTGTCAACACACGCAATGTACCAATTTTATCTAACCCAGTGTATGTATGACATCACAGCCATATATATGTATGACATCATATGTACTACATACGACATCACATCCACTCTTTTTGACCTCACACCTCTTTATTTATGACATCAAGTCCACTATACCAGACATCACATCCACTATATCTGACCTCATTTCCAGTGTATTTGTGTTATCACACCCACTCTACCCATGATATCACAGCCACTCTACTCTATATATATCATATCACAGCCAGTATACGTCTGACATCCTATCCACTCTATTTATGACATCAAATCCACAATGTATGACATACAACACTGTGTGTGGTTGATACCACACTCGGCATATATATGACATCATTCGCACTTCAGATGACATCATATCCACTCTATCCCACCAAACCACAGAATTTATGCTGCCACATCCACTTCAGGCATGACATCACACCCACTGTACTAGACATTGCCCCCACTTTTTTTTTTTTGCCATCTCAATCTCTCCACTGATATCACGTCCACTCTTGGCATGACATCACACTCGGTATATGTATGGCAACTTATTCACCATACAAGACATCACATCCTCAGTTTATGATATCAAACCACCGTTTCTACGACATCACAACCATTCTATTTGACATCGTTTCCACGGTATCTGGGTCATCACATCCACTGTATTGAGGTTATCACACCAACTGTATTTATGAGATCTCTTGCGCTATGTAAGTAAGACGACATCATCATATCCGTTGTATACGACATCAGATTCACTATATTATTAACATCACAGACACTGTGTCTGTGTCATCACACCCACTCTTTCGATGATATCACATCCTTGTATGTATGACCTCCCACCCACTACACGTATACCATCATATACATTCCACAAGGCATCGCCTCCACATTTAATGACATCACAGATTATATATGACATCACATGCACTGCACTCATGACATCACTCCCACTATATCTGACATTGAATCCACCCTATTGATGACCTCTACCAACTCTTTGTATGACATCACACAAAATTTATGTATGACATCTTATGCATTATACATATTGTCACATCCACTCTTTATGAATGCACACCATTGTAGTCATCACATTACATCCACTGCATTCATGACTTCACACACACTATATATGACCACGCACACAAGACAACGCAATCGTTATATCTGCCCTCTCACCCACTACATCTGAAACTTCCTCCACGTTATCTGTGTCATCAAACCCAGTGTGTATCAATTATACACACACACTCTCTATGTATGACATCACACACACTCTATGTAGGACATCATATTCAGTATGCATGACGTCACATGAACTCTTTATGACATCAGACACCTAAATGTATGACATCACACCCAGTATATTGATGACATCATATCCAATATATATGATATCACCCATACTGCTTTCATGACACCACACCGACTATACCTGACATCTCACCCACTACATTTGACATCACCGCCACTGGATCTGTGTCGTCACACACTCTGTATCGATGACATCACAGCAAGTATGGAAATCATCACCCTTGGCATACATATGACATCATACACATTCTACATGACATCACATTCACACTTTATGACATCTATCCTCAGCATTTAAGACATCACAGCCACTACATTCATGACATCAGATCTCCTATATGCGACATCACATGTACGGTTTAGGACATCTCATCCCCTATACCTCTGACATCACAACCACTTTTATATTAAACGTCACAGCCACTGCGTTTGTGAATCCCTATCCAATAAATTTGACGTCAAAAAAACACTGTGTTGAGACGATACAAACAGTATATCTGACATCACACCATCCGTGTCTGTATTTCTGCGGTCACACCCACCGTATCAGTGATATAACAAAAAGTGTATGTATTATGTCACACATACTATAGGCATGGCACATTATGCACTATATACGACATCACACCCAGGCTTTATGACACCACAACACTCTGTTCATGACATCAAAGCTACTCTGTCTCACATCACAGCCATTATATCTGACAGCACATCCACAGAATGTGTGTCATCACACCGAGATTATCGATGATATATGCCCCATTGTTTGCATGATATCACAGCCGCCGCCATATGCATGACATCATATGAACTACACATGACATCACATTCATTCTGTATGACGTCACACACCGCTCTATGACATCACACCCTCTGTATTCATGTCATCACACACAGTATATCTGACATCACATCCACTGTAGCTGCGTCATTACTTACAGTGTACTGCTTATACCACACCTGCAATATGTTTGACCTCAAACCCACTATATATATGACATCATATGAATTCTATGTGATATGATATCACACCCACTCTTTATGACATCACAAGACTGTATTCATGACATCCCATCCGCTCTATTCAAAACATCATATCCACTGTTTATGACATCACATACAATATACTTGTGACATCACAGCCACTGCAACTGTGACAAGACACCTACTGTGTTTTTGACATCATACTCAGTATATATGACATCTCACATTGTGTATGAATGACAACACAACCACTTTATCCGACATCACACATACTATATCGGTGAAAAATCACACTCACTTGAATGATTGTATTAGACCCTATGTACGTGTGAAACACACACACATGCATGTATAACATGATAGACACTTTATATGACAACATGTCCACTCTTGATGTCATCATACCATTGTTTATCTGTCATGGCACCCACTATTTTATGACATCATATCCACCGTATACGATCTCATCCACTCTGTCTATGACTACACAAGCTCCATATTTGTCTTGAAACATGTTATAACTGCCATCACATCCACTGTATGTCATCAAACCCACTTTGTCGATGATATCACACCAACTATGTAAGAGTTCCCAGGTGGCACATGTATGCCATCATATGCACTGCACATGACATCATATCCACACTTTATGACAAGCATCCTTAGTATTTATGACATCACATGCACTCTATTCATGACATAACACCCACTATATACGATATGACATGTCACCTACTGTGTATGATATCACATTCACTATATATGTGACATCACACAATGACTCTGTCTATGACTTCACACACTCTATGCTTATGACATATCCACTTCATATGGCAGCACACGCAGTGTTATAACAACACAACCATTGTGTAACTTCACAGCCACTATGTCTGACATCACACGCATTGTATCTGTGTCAACACACGCAATGTACCAATTTTATCTAACCCAGTGTATGTATGACATCACATCACAGCCACTATATGTATGACATCATATGTACTACATACGACATCACATCCACTCTTTTTGACCTCACACCTCTTTATTTATGACATCAAGTCCACTATACCAGACATCACATCCACTATATCTGACCTCATTTCCAGTGTATTTGTGTTATCACACCCACTCTACCCATGATATCACAGCCACTCTATGTATCATATCACAGCCAGTATACGTCTGACATCCTATCCACTCTATTTATGACATCAAATCCACAATGTATGACATACAACACTGTGTGTGGTTGATACCACACTCGGCATATATATGACATCATTCGCACTTCAGATGACATCATATCCACTCTATCCCACCAAACCACAGAATTTATGCTGCCACATCCACTTCAGGCATGACATCACACCCACTGTACTAGACATTGCCCCCACTGTTTTTTTGCCATCTCAATCTCTCCACTGATATCACGTCCACTCTTTGGCATGACATCACACTCGGTATATGTATGGCAACTTTTTCACCATACAAGACATCACATCCTCAGTTTATGATATCAAACCACCGTTTCTACGACATCACAACCATTCTATTTGACATCGTTTCCACGGTATCTGGGTCATCACATCCACTGTATTGAGGTTATCACACCAACTGTATTTATGAGATCTCTTGCGCTATGTAAGACGACATCATATCCGTTGTATACGACATCAGATTCACTATATTATTAACATCACAGACACTGTGTCTGTGTCATCACACCCACTCTTTCGATGATATCACATCCTTTGTATGTATGACCTCCCACCC
>JAJLRB010000303.1:0-18090 GCA_020976825.1 Odocoileus hemionus
GTGTGTGAAGTCATGAATGCAGTGGATTAATTGTTGACTACAATGTGTGCATTCATAAAGAGTGGATGGGACACATATGTATAATGCATAAATGTCATACATAAATTTTGTGTGATTCATACAAAAGTTGGGTAGAGGTCATCAAAATAGATGATTCAATGTCAATATAGGGAGTGATGTCATGAGTGCAGTGCATGTGATGTCATATATAATCGTGATGTCATTAAATGTGAGCGATGCCTTTTTGAATGGTATATGATGTATACGTTATGGGTGTAGGTCATGCATACAAAAGATTGATATCATCGAAAGATGGGTGTATGACACAGACACAGTTGTCTGTGATTTAATAATATAGTGAATCTGATGTCGTATACAACGATATGATGTCGTCTTACATACCAAGAAAAAGATCTCATAAATACATTGGTGATAACCTCAATACAGTGATGTGATGACCCAGCAAGAACGTGAAAACATTCAAATAGAATGGTTGTGATGTCGTAGAAACGTGGTTTGATATCATAAACTGAGATGTATTCTTGTATCTGAATAAGTTGCCATACATATACCGAGTGTGATGTCTTTTACCAAGCATGGACGTGATATCAGTGAGATATTGAGCATGGCAAAAAAACATGTTGGCAATGTCTAGTACTGTTGGTGTGATGTCATGCCTGAAGTGGATTGGCACATAATAATTCTGTTGTTTGCTGAATAGAATGGATATGATGTCATCTGAAGCAATGATGTCATATATATGCCGAGGTGTATCAACCACACACAGTATTGTATGTCATACATTGTGGATTTGATGTCATAATAATAGGTGGATAATTCCAGACGTATACTGCTGTGATATATACATAGATGTGATATAAATCATGGTAAGTGGTGTATAACACAAATACACTGGAAATGAGTTCAGATATAGTGGATGTGATTCTGTATAGTGACTTTGATGACATTAAATAAAGAGGTGTGAGTCAAAAAAGTGATGTGATTGTATGTAGTACATTATAGAGTCATACATATAGTGGCTGATTTATACATACAGTGTTAGATAAAATTGTACATTGCTATGTTGCGACACAGATACAAATGCGTGATTCAGACATATGGCGATGAAGTACACAATCGTTATGGTTGTTATAACACTGCGTATGCTGCCATATGAAGTGGATATTCCTAAAGCATAAGTGTGTGAATCATAGAGTCATTGAGAGTATGATTCACATATATAATTGAATGTGATATCATACAGATAGTGAACCTCTCATATCGTATATATGCTGTTATTCCTGAATAAGTGCATGTGATGTCATGAATACTAAGGATGCTTTCATAAATTTGGATATGATTCATGTTTCATGCATATGATGCATACTTCCACCTGGAACTCTTACATATTGTGTGATATCTCGACCATGTTTTGATGACATACAGTGATAGTGCATTATAACAGTTTCAAGACAAATATAGAAGACTTGGTAGCATAACACAAGAGAATAGAGCCTATACTGATATATGTCATAACATTTGTGGTGCCATGACGATAAACAATGGTATATACATCAAGAGTGACTTGTTAGGTCATATAAAGTTCTATCATGTTAGTACCATGCAGTGTGTGATTTCACACGTACAATAGGTCTAATACAATCATTCAAGTGATGTAGATTTCCACCGATATAGTATGTGTGCGATTCAAAAGTTGTGTTGTCATTCATACACAATGTGAGATTCATATAACGTGATATATTCAAAAACATAATAGTGTCACTTGTCACAGGTGCAGTGCTGTATGTCACTAGTATGTTGTATGTGATTAATAAACATGATATAGTCATTTTTGAATAAGCTGGATGGTTATGGTCATAATACAGTCTTGTGATGTTATAAAGAGTTTGTGATATCACATAGAATGCTTCATATGATTCATATAATAGTGGTTTTGAGTCAACATATTGCATGTGTGTATAAGTGCATACACTGAAATAATGACGCAGCTACAGTGATTATGTCAGATATACTGTATTATGACATAATTACTGAGATGTGATCATAGACATGTTGACGTCATACAGAATTGAATGTGAAGTCATGTGTAGTCATATGAATTCATGCATATGCGCCGTGAGATCATCAAACAATGGGGCATATAATCATCGATAATCTCTGTGATGACACACATCTCGTGGATGTGCTGTCAGATATAATGCTGTGATTGAGGTACAGAGTACTTTGATGTCATGAACAAGAGTTTGTGGTTCATAAAGCCTGGTGTAGATGATCGATTAAGTGCATAAAGTCCATGCCTATAGATTTTGACATAAATAAAACATACACTTTAGTGTTATATCACTGACTCGTGTACCGCAAAATACACACGAAGATGTGGACAGACAATATACTGTTTGTAATCGTCTCCAACACAAGTGTTTGACGTCAAATTTATTGATATGATTCACAACCAGTGGCTGTGACGTTACATATAAATGTTTGTGTGTCAAAGTATAGGATGAATTCCTAAACCGTACATGAGATGTCCATATAGAGATCTGATGTCATGAATGTAGCTGTGATATCTTAAATGCTGAGATAGATGTCATAAAGTGTGATGGTATTCATGTAGTAATGTTATAATGTCATATGTTATCAAGGTGATATTTCCATACTTGCTGTGATGTCATCGATACAGAGTGTGTACACACAGATCCAGTGCTGATTCAAATTAGTGGTGAAGTCATAATCGTTTGGTGTCATGAATGCAGTATGGTGATATCATATATATTGAATGATCATCAATATACGGTGTATGTCACACATTTAGTCTGATGTCATAAAAGTTCATTGACTCATGCATACTGAATATTATGTCCTACATAGATGTGTGTGATGTCATACAGAGTGTGTGATATAATTGATACACTGGTTTGATGACACAGATACCGTAGAAAGTTTCAGATTAGTGGTGAAGGCAGATATAACGATTCGTTTCTTGTTGCGTGGTCATATATATGTGTGTGAAGTCATGAATGCAGTGGATGTAATGTGTGACTACAATGTGTGCATTCATAAAGAGTGGATGTGACAATATGTATAATCATAAATGTCATACATAAATTTTGTGTGATGTCATACAAAATTGTAGAGTCATCAATAGGTGATTCAATTCAGATATAGTGGATGATGTCATGATGCAGTGCATGTATTCATATATAATCTGATGTCATTAAATTGGAGCGATGCCTTGTGAATGTATATGAATGTATACGTAGTGTGTGAGTCATGCATACAAAGATTGATATCATCGAAAGAGTGTGATGACACAGACACATGTCTGTGATTTAATAATATAGTGAATCTGATGTCGTATACAACATATGATGTCTCTTACATAGCGCAAGAGATCTCATAAATACATTGTTTATAACCTCAATACAGTGGATTGATGACCCAGATAACGTGAAACGATTCAAATAGAATGTTGTGATTCGTAGAAAACGTGGTTTGATATCATAAACTGAGATGTGATGTCTTGTATCGTGAATAAGTTGCCATACATATACCGTGTATGTCTTGCCAAAGAGTGGACGTGATATCAGTGAAATTGAGATGGCAAAAAAACAGTGGGCAATGTCTATACATGGTGTGATGTCATCCTGAAGTGATGTGGCAGCATAAAATCTGTGGTTTGCTGAATAGAGTGGATAAATGTCATCTGAAGTGCAAATGATGTCATATATATGCCGAGTGTGGTATCAACCACACACAGTGTGTATGTCATACATTGTGGATTTGATGTCATAAATAGAGTGGATAGGATGTCAGACGTATACTGGCTGTGATATGATACATAGAGTTGGGTGATATCATGGTAAGTGGTGTGATAACACAAATACACTGAAATGAGGTCAATATAGTGGATGTGATGTCTGGTATAGTGACTTGATGTCATAAATAAAGAGGTGTGAGGTCAAAAAGAGTGATGTGATGTCGTATGTATACATATGATGTCATACATATATGGCTGTGATGTCATACATACACTGGGTTAGATAAAAATGGTACATTGCGTATGTTTGACACAGATACAATGCTGTGATGTCAGACATAGTGGCTGTGAAGTTACACAATCGTTGTTGTTATAACACTGCGTATGGAATGCCATATGAAGTGATATGTCATAAGCATAGTGTGTGAAGTCATAGACAGAGTCATTGTGTGATGTCACATATATAGTGAATGTGATATCATACAGAGTAGTGACCTCTCATATCGTAATACATCGTGTTATGTCATGAATAGAGTGCATGTGATGTCATAATACTAAGATGCTTTCATAAAGTGTGGATATGATGTCATGTGCAGTGCATATGATGGCATACATGTCCACCTAACTCTTACATAGTTGTGTGAATCGTCGACCAAGTGGGTTTGATGACATACAGATGTATGCAGTTATAACATGTTTCAAGACAAATATAGAGAGCTTGTGTAGCATAGACACAGATGATGAAGATCCTATACGGTGATATGATGTCATAAACATTGTGGGTGCCATGACAATAAACAATGGTATGATACATCAAGAGTGGACTTTTGTCATATAAAGTGTCTATCATGTTATACATGCAGTGTGTGTGATTTCACACGTACATAGGGTCTAATACAATCATTCAAGTGAGTGTGATTTCACCGATATATATGTGTATGTCGGATAAAGTGTGTTTGTTGTCATTCATACACAATGTGAATGTCATATATACTGAGTATGATGTCAAAAACATAGATAGTGTCTTGTCACAGTTCAGTGGCTGTGATTCACAAGTATATTGTATGTGATGTCATAAACAGTGATATGATGTTTTGAATAGAGCGGATGGGATGTCATGAATACATCTTGTGATGGTCTATAAAGAGTGGGTGTATATCACATAGAATTCACATGATGTCATATATATATAGTGGTTTGAGGTCAAACATATTGCAGGTGTGGTATAACATTACACTGTAAGTAATGACGCAGCTACAGTGGATTGATGTCAGATATACTGTGTGATGACATGAATACAGAGGGTGTGATGTCATAGAGCGTGTGACGTCATACAGAATGAATGTGATGTCATGTGTAGTTCATATGATGTCATGCATATGCGCTGTGATATCATGCAAACAATGGGCATATATCATCGATAATCTCGGTGTGATGACACACATTCTGTGGATGTCTGTCAGATAAAATGCTGTGATGTGAACAGAGTAGCTTTGATGTCATGAACAGAGTGTTGTGGTGTCATAAAGCCTGGGTGTGATTCGTATATAGTGCATAATGTCCATGCCTATAATGTGTGACATAATACATACACTTTGTTATATCACTGATACGGTGTGACAGAAATACAGACACGGATGTGTATGTCAATATACTGTTTGTATCGTCTCAACACAGTGTTTTTGACGTCAAATTTATTGATAGGATTCACAAACGCAGTGGCTGTGACGTTACATATAAAGTGGTTGTGATGTCAAGGTATAGGATGAGATGTCCTAAACCGTACATGTGATGTCGCATATAGAGATCTGATGTCATGAATGTAGTGCTGTGATATCTTAAATGCTGAGGATAGATGTCATAAAGTGTGAATGTGATGTCATGTAGAATGTGTATGATGTCATATGTATGCAAAGGTGATATTTCCATACTTGCTGTGATGTCATCGATACAGAGTGTGTGACGACACAGATCCATGGCGGTGATGTCAAATGTAGTGGGTGAGATGTCAGTATAGTCGTGTGTCATGAAAGCAGTATGGTGATATCATATATATTGGATATGATGTCATCAATATACTGGTGTGATGTCACACATTTAGTGTCTGATGTCATAAAGAGTTCATGTGACGCATGCATACTGAATATTATGTCCTACATAGAGTGTGTGTGATTCATACAGAGAGTGTGGTATAATTGATACACTGGGTTTGATGACACAGATACCGTGGAGAAGTTTCAGATGTATGGTTTGAGAGGGCAGATATAACGATTGCGTTGTCTTGTGTGCGTGGTCATATATAGTGTGTGTGAAGTCATGAATGCAGTGGATGTAATGTGATGACTACAATGGTGTGCATTCATAAAGAGTGGATGTGACAATATGTATAATGCATAAGATGTCATACATAAATTTTGTGTGATGTCATACAAAGAGTGGTAGAGTCATCAATAGGTGGATTCAATGTCAGATATATGGGAGTGATGTCATGAGTGCAGTGCATGTATGTCATATATAATCTGTGATGTCATTAAATGTGGAGCGATGCCTTGTGAATGTATATGATGGTATACTGTAGTGGAGTGAGGTCATACATACAAAGATGTGATATCATCGAAAGAGTGGGTGTGATGACACAGACACAGTGTCTGTGATGTTAATAATATAGTGAATCTGATGTCGTATACAACGATATGATGTCGTCTTACATAGCCGCAAGAATCTCATAAATACAGTTGGTGTGATAACCTCAATACAGTGGATGTGATGACCCAGATAACGTGAAACGATGTCAAATAAATGTTTGTGATGTCGTAGAAACGGTGGTTTGATATCATAAACTGAGGATGTGATGTCTTGTATGGTGAAAATTGCCATACATATACCGAGTGTGATGTCATGCAAAGAGTGGACGTGATATCATGGAGAGATTGAGATGGCAAAAAAACAGTGGGGCAATGTCTAGTACAGTGGGTGTGATGTCATGCCTGAATGGATGTGGCAGCATAAATTCTTGTGTTTGGTGTGATAGAGTGGATATGTGTCATCTGAAGTGCAAATGAATGTCATATATATGCCAGTGTGTATCAACCACACACAGTGTTTATGTCATACATTGTGGATTTGATGTCATAAATAGAGTGGATAATGTCAGACGTATACTGGCTGTGATATGATACATAGATGGCTGTGATATCATGGGTAAGTGGGTGTGATAACACAAATACACTGGAAATGAGGTCAGATATAGTGGATGTGATGTCTGGTATAGTGGACTTGATGTCATAAAATAAAGAGGTGTGAGGTCAAAAAGAGTGGATGTGATGTCGTATGTAGTACATATGATGTCATACATAAGTGCTGTGATGATCATACATACACTGGTTAGATAAAATTGGTACATTGCGTGTGTTGACAGACACAGATACAATGCGTGTGATGTCAGACATAGTGGCTGTGAAGTTACACAATGTTTGTTGTTATAACACTGCGTGCTGCCATATAAGTGGATATGTCATAAGCATAGATGTGTGAAGTCATAGACAAGTCATTGTGTGATGTCACATATATAGTGAATGTGATATCATACAGAGTAGGTGACCTGTCATATCGTATATACATGGTGTTATGTCATGAATAGAGTGCATGTGATGTCATAAATACTAAGATGCTTGTCATAAAGTGTGGATATGATGTCATGTGCAGTGCATATATGCATACATATGCCACCTGGAACTCTTACATAGTTGTGTGATATCGTCGACAAAATGGGTTTGATGACATACAGTGGATGTATGGCAGTTATAAACATGTTTCAAACAATATAGAGCTTGTGTAGTCCTAGACACAGAGTGGATGAATCATATACGTGGATATGATGTCATAAACATTGTGGTGCCATGACAATAAACAATGGTATGATGACATCAAGAGTGACTTTGTCATATAAAGTGTCTATCATGTTATACATGCAGTGTGTGTGATTTCACATCTACATAGGGTCTAATACAATCATTCAATGAGTGTGATTTCACCGATATAGTATGTGGTGATGTCGGATAAAGTGTTGTGTTGTCATTCATACACAATGTGAGATGTCATATATACTGATATAGATGTCAAAAACACAGTATGAGTAGTGTCTTGTCACAGATTTTGCAGTGGCTGTGATGTCACAAGTATAATTGTATGTGATGTCATAAACAGTGGATATGATTTTTTGAATAGAGTGGATGGATTCATAATACAGTCTTGTGATGTCATAAAGAGTGGGTTGTGATATCACATAAATTCCATGATGTCATATATATAGTGGTTTGATGTCAAACATATTGCAGGTGTGGTATAAGCAGTACACTGTAAGTAATGACGCAGCTACAGTGGATGTATGTCAATATACTGTGTGTGATGACATGAATACAGAGGTGTGATGTCCATAGAGCGTTGTACTCATACAGAATGAATGTGATGTCATTGTAGTTCATATGATGTCATGCATATGGCGGCTGTGATATCATCAAACAATGGGTCATATATCATCGATAATCTCGGTATGATGACACACATTCTTGGATGTGCTTCAGATATAATGCTGTGATATGTAACAGAGTACTTTGATTCATGAACAAGTGTTGTGTGTCATAAAGCCTGGTGTTGATGTCTATATAGTGGCATAATGTGCCATGCCTATAATCATTGTGACATAAATACATACACTTTGTGTTATATCACTGAACTTGGTGTGACCGCAGAAATACAGACACGAGTGTATGTCAGATATACTGTTTGTATCGTCTCAACACAGTGTTGTATTTTATGACGTCAAATTTATTGGATAGTATGATTCAACAAACCAGTGGCTGTGACTTACATATAAAGTGAGTTTGACTGTCAAAGGATAGGGATGAGATGTCCTAAACCTTACATGAGATGTCGCATATAGGAATCTGATGTCATGAATGTAGTGGCTGTGATATCTTAAATGCTGAGGATAGATTCATAAAGTGTGAATGTGATGTCATTAGAATGTGTATGATGTCATATGTATGCAAGGGTGATGATTTCCATACTTGCTGTGATGTCATCGATACAGAGTGTGTGACGACACAGATCCATGGCTGATGTCAAATTATAGTGGGTGAGATGTCATATAGTCGTGTGGTGTCATGAAAGCAGTATGGTTGATATCATAATATATTGATATGATGTCATCAATATACTGGTGTGATGTCATACATTTAGGTCTGATTCATAAAGATTCATTACGTCATGCATACTGAATATGATTCCTACATAAGTATTGTATGTCATACAGAGAGTGTGTGTGGTATAATTGATAACACTGTTTTGATGACACAGATACCGTGGAGGAAGTTTCAGATGTATGGGTGAGAGGGCAATATAACGATTGCGTTGTCTTGTGTGCGTGGTCTTATATAGTGTGTGTGAAGTCATGAAGCAGTGGATGTAATGTGATGACTACAATGGTGTGCATTCATAAAGAGTGATGTACAATATGTATAATGCATAAGATGTCATACATAAATTTTGTGTGATGTCATACAAAGAGTTGGTAGAGGTCATCAATAGGGGATTCAAATGTCAGATATAGTGGGAGTGATTCATGATGCAGTGCATGTGATTCAATATAATCTGTGATGTCATTAAATGTGGAGGGCGATGCCTGGTGTGGAATTTATATGATGGTATACTGTAGTAGGTGTGAGGTCAGCTACAAAGGATGTGGATATCATCGAAAGGAAGTGTGATGACACAGACACAGAGCTGTGATTTAATAATATAGTGAATCTGAATTTCGTAATACAATCTATATGATGTCGTCTTTACATAGCAAAAGATCTCATAAATATCAGTTGGTGTGATAACCTCAATACAGTGATGTGATGACCCAATAACGTGGAAACGAGTCAAATAGAATGTTGTGCTGTCGTAAAACGGTTGGTTTGATATCATAAACTGAGGATTGATGTCCTTGTATCGTGTAAATGCCATACATATACCGAGTGTGATGTCTGCCAAGATGGACGTGATATCAGTGATGAGATTGAGATGGCAAAAAAACAGTTGGTGCAATTCTATACATGGGTGTGATGTCATGCCTGAATGGATGTTGCAGCATAAATTCTGTGGTTTGTGCTGAATATAGTGATATGATTCATCTAAGGGCGAATGATGTCATATTTAATGCCGATGTGATGGTACAACCACACACAGTTTTATGTCCATACATTGTGGATTTGATGTCATAAATATGGATAGATGTCAACGATACTAAAACGCTTGATATGAATACATAGTGGCTGTGATATCATGTAGAGTGTGTGATAACACAAATACACTGAAATGAGGTCAGATATAGTGGATGTATGTCTGTATAGTGGACTTGATGTCATAAATAAAGAGGTGTGAGTCAAAAAGATGATGTGATGTCGTATGTAGTACATATGATGTCATACATATAGTGGCTGTGATGTCATACATACACTTAGATAAAATTGGTACATTGCGTGTGTTTACACAGATACAATGCGTGTGATGTCAACATAGTGGCTGTGAAGTTACACAATCTTGTGTTGTTTATAACACTGCACGTAGTGATGCCATATGAAGTGGATATGTCATAACATAGAGTGTCGTGAAGTCATAAGACAAGATCATTGTGTGATGTCACATAATATGTGAATGTGATATCATACAGAGTAGGTGACCTGTTCATATCGTATATAGTGCGTGTTATGTCATGAATAGAGTGCATGTGATGTCATGAATACTAAGATGCTTGTATAAAGTGTGGATATGATGTCATGTGCATGCATATGATGGGCATACATGTGGAGCCACCTGGGAACTCTTACATAGTTGGTTGATATCGTCGACCAAGTGGGTTTGATGACATACAGTGGATGTGATGCAGTTATAACATTTTTCAAGACAAATATAGAAGATTGTGTAGGCATAGACACAGAGTGATGAGATTCCTAACGTGGATATGATGTCATAAACATTGTGGGTGGCCATGACGATAAACAATGGTATGATGGACATCAAGAGTGGACTTGTTGTCATATAAAGTGTCTATCATGTTATACATGCATGTGTGTTGATTTCACATTTTTCAGTACATAGGTCTAATACAATCATTCAAGTGAGTGTGATTTCACCGATATAGTATGTGTGATGTCGAAAGAATGGTTGTGTTGTCATTCAAGTACACAATGTGAAATGTCATATATACTGAGTATGATGTCAAAAACAAAACATAGTAGGTGTCTTGTCACAGTTGCAGTGGCTGTGATGTCACAAGTATATGTATGTGATGTCATAAACAGTGGATATGATGTTTTGAATAGAGTGGATGGGATGTCATGAATACAGTCTTGTGATGTCATAAAGAGTGGTGTGATATCACATATAGAATTCACATGATGTCATATATATAGTGGGTTTGAGGTCAAACATATTGCAGGTGTGGTATAAGCAGTACACTGTAAGTAATGACGCAGCTACAGTGGATGTGATGTCAGATATACTGTGTGTGATGACATGAATACAGAGGGTGTGATGTCATAGAGCGGTGTGACGTCATACAGAATGAATGTGATGTCATGTGTAGTTCATATGATGTCATGCATATGGCGGCCGTGATATCATGCAAACAATGGGGCATATATCATCGATAATCTCGGTGTGATGACACACATTCTGTGGATGTGCTGTCAGATATAATGGCTGTGATGTGAACAGGAGTAGCTTTGATGTCATGAACAAGTGTTGTGGTGTCATAAAGCCTGGGTGATGTCGTATATAGTGCCATAATGTGCCATAGCCTATATAGTATGTGTGACATAATACATACACTTTGTGTTATATCACTGACACGGTGTGTGACCGCAAAATACAACACGATGTGTGATATCAGATATACTTTTTGTATCGTCTCAACACAGTGTTTTTGACGTCAAATTTATTGATATGGATTCACAAACGCAGTGGCTGTGACTTACATATAAAAGTGGCTTTGATGTCAGAGGTAGGGATGAGATGGCATCCTAAACCGTACATGTGATGTCGCATATAGGAATCTGATGTCATGAATGTAGTGGCTGTGATATCTTAAATGCTGAGGATAGATGTCATAAAGTGTGAATGTGATGTCATGTAGAATGTGTATGATGTCATATAGTATGCCAAGGGTGATGATTTCCATACTTGCGTGATGTCATCGATACAGAGTGTGTGACGACACAGATCAGTGGCGGTGATGTCAAATGTAGTGGGTGAGATGTCAGGTATAGTAGTTCGGTGTGGTGTCATGAATGCAGTATGGGTGATATCATATATATTGGAATATGATGTCATCAATATACTGGGTGTTGATGTCATATACATTTAGTGTCTGATGTCATAAAGAGTTCATGTGACGTCATGCATACTGAATATGATGTCCTACATAGTAGTGTGTGTGATGTCATACAGAGAGAGTGTGTGTGGTATAATTGATACACTGGGTTTGATGACACAGATACCGTGGAGGAAAGTTTCAGATGTAGTGGTTGAGAGGCAGATATAACGATTGCGTTGTCTTGTGTGCGTGGTCATATATAGTTGTGTGTGTGAAGTCATGAATGCAGTGATGTAATGTGATGACTACAATGGTGTGCATTCATAAAAGTGGATGTGACAATATGTATAATGCATAAGATGTCATACATAAATTTTGTGTGATGTCATACAAAGAGTTGGTAGAGGTCATCAATAGGGTGGATTCAATGTCAGATATAGTGGAGTGATGTCATGAGTGCAGTGCATGTGATGTCAAATATAATCTGTGATGTCATTAAATGTGGAGAGCGATGCCTTGTGGAATGTATATGATGGTATAACGTAGTATGGGTGGGAAGGTCATACATACAAGGATGTGATATCCCATCGAAAGAGTGGGTGTGATGACACAGACACAGTGTCTGTGATGTTAATAATATAGTGAATCTGATGTCGTATACAACGATATGATGTCGTCTTACATAGCAAGCAATGAGATCTCATAAATACAGTTGGTGTGATAACCTCAATACAGTGGATTGTGATGACCCAGATAACGTGAAACGATGTCAAATAGAATGGTTGTGCTGTCGTAGAAACGTGGTTTGATATCATAAACTGAGGATGTGATGTCTTGTATGGTGAAAAAGTTGCCATACATATGCCGAGTGTGATTGTCAGTGCCAAAGAAACGTGGACGTGATATCAGTGGAGAAGATTGAGATGGCAAAAAAACAGTGGGGGCAATGTGGGGGGGGGGGGGGGGGGGGGGGGGGGGGGGGGGGGGGGGGGGGGGGGGGGGGGGGGGGGGGGGGGGGGGGGGGGGGGGGGGGGGGGGGGGGGGGGGGGGGGGGGGGGGGGGGGGGGGGGGGGGGGGGGGGGGGGGGGGGGGGGGGGGGGGGGGGGGGGGGGGGGGGGGGGGGGGGGGGGGGGGGGGGGGGGGGGGGGGGGGGGGGGGGGGGGGGGGGGGGGGGGGGGGGGGGGGGGGGGGGGGGGGGGGGGGGGGGGGGGGGGGGGGGGGGGGGGGGGGGGGGGGGGGGGGGGGGGGGGGGGGGGGGGGGGGGGGGGGGGGGGGGGGGGGGGGGGGGGGGGGGGGGGGGGGGGGGGGGGGGGGGGGGGGGGGGGGGGGGGGGGGGGGGGGGGGGGGGGGGGGGGGGGGGGGGGGGGGGGGGGGGGGGGGGGGGGGGGGGGGGGGGGGGGGGGGGGGGGGGGGGGGGGGGGGGGGGGGGGGGGGGGGGGGGGGGGGGGGGGGGGGGGGGGGGGGGGGGGGGGGGGGGGGGGGGGGGGGGGGGGGGGGGGGGGGGGGGGGGGGGGGGGGGGGGGGGGGGGGGGGGGGGGGGGGGGGGGGGGGGGGGGGGGGGGGGGGGGGGGGGGGGGGGGGGGGGGGGGGGGGGGGGGGGGGGGGGGGGGGGGGGGGGGGGGGGGGGGGGGGGGGGGGGGGGGGGGGGGGGGGGGGGGGGGGGGGGGGGGGGGGGGGGGGGGGGGGGGGGGGGGGGGGGGGGGGGGGGGGGGGGGGGGGGGGGGGGGGGGGGGGGGGGGGGGGGGGGGGGGGGGGGGGGGGGGGGGGGGGGGGGGGGGGGGGGGGGGGGGGGGGGGGGGGGGGGGGGGGGGGGGGGGGGGGGGGGGGGGGGGGGGGGGGGGGGGGGGGGGGGGGGGGGGGGGGGGGGGGGGGGGGGGGGGGGGGGGGGGGGGGGGGGGGGGGGGGGGGGGGGGGGGGGGGGGGGGGGGGGGGGGGGGGGGGGGGGGGGGGGGGGGGGGGGGGGGGGGGGGGGGGGGGGGGGGGGGGGGGGGGGGGGGGGGGGGGGGGGGGGGGGGGGGGGGGGGGGGGGGGGGGGGGGGGGGGGGGGGGGGGGGGGGGGGGGGGGGGGGGGGGGGGGGGGGGGGGGGGGGGGGGGGGGGGGGGGGGGGGGGGGGGGGGGGGGGGGGGGGGGGGGGGGGGGGGGGGGGGGGGGGGGGGGGGGGGGGGGGGGGGGGGGGGGGGGGGGGGGGGGGGGGGGGGGGGGGGGGGGGGGGGGGGGGGGGGGGGGGGGGGGGGGGGGGGGGGGGGGGGGGGGGGGGGGGGGGGGGGGGGGGGGGGGGGGGGGGGGGGGGGGGGGGGGGGGGGGGGGGGGGGGGGGGGGGGGGGGGGGGGGGGGGGGGGGGGGGGGGGGGGGGGGGGGGGGGGGGGGGGGGGGGGGGGGGGGGGGGGGGGGGGGGGGGGGGGGGGGGGGGGGGGGGGGGGGGGGGGGGGGGGGGGGGGGGGGGGGGGGGGGGGGGGGGGGGGGGGGGGGGGGGGGGGGGGGGGGGGGGGGGGGGGGGGGGGGGGGGGGGGGGGGGGGGGGGGGGGGGGGGGGGGGGGGGGGGGGGGGGGGGGGGGGGGGGGGGGGGGGGGGGGGGGGGGGGGGGGGGGGGGGGGGGGGGGGGGGGGGGGGGGGGGGGGGGGGGGGGGGGGGGGGGGGGGGGGGGGGGGGGGGGGGGGGGGGGGGGGGGGGGGGGGGGGGGGGGGGGGGGGGGGGGGGGGGGGGGGGGGGGGGGGGGGGGGGGGGGGGGGGGGGGGGGGGGGGGGGGGGGGGGGGGGGGGGGGGGGGGGGGGGGGGGGGGGGGGGGGGGGGGGGGGGGGGGGGGGGGGGGGGGGGGGGGGGGGGGGGGGGGGGGGGGGGGGGGGGGGGGGGGGGGGGGGGGGGGGGGGGGGGGGGGGGGGGGGGGGGGGGGGGGGGGGGGGGGGGGGGGGGGGGGGGGGGGGGGGGGGGGGGGGGGGGGGGGGGGGGGGGGGGGGGGGGGGGGGGGGGGGGGGGGGGGGGGGGGGGGGGGGGGGGGGGGGGGGGGGGGGGGGGGGGGGGGGGGGGGGGGGGGGGGGGGGGGGGGGGGGGGGGGGGGGGGGGGGGGGGGGGGGGGGGGGGGGGGGGGGGGGGGGGGGGGGGGGGGGGGGGGGGGGGGGGGGGGGGGGGGGGGGGGGGGGGGGGGGGGGGGGGGGGGGGGGGGGGGGGGGGGGGGGGGGGGGGGGGGGGGGGGGGGGGGGGGGGGGGGGGGGGGGGGGGGGGGGGGGGGGGGGGGGGGGGGGGGGGGGGGGGGGGGGGGGGGGGGGGGGGGGGGGGGGGGGGGGGGGGGGGGGGGGGGGGGGGGGGGGGGGGGGGGGGGGGGGGGGGGGGGGGGGGGGGGGGGGGGGGGGGGGGGGGGGGGGGGGGGGGGGGGGGGGGGGGGGGGGGGGGGGGGGGGGGGGGGGGGGGGGGGGGGGGGGGGGGGGGGGGGGGGGGGGGGGGGGGGGGGGGGGGGGGGGGGGGGGGGGGGGGGGGGGGGGGGGGGGGGGGGGGGGGGGGGGGGGGGGGGGGGGGGGGGGGGGGGGGGGGGGGGGGGGGGGGGGGGGGGGGGGGGGGGGGGGGGGGGGGGGGGGGGGGGGGGGGGGGGGGGGGGGGGGGGGGGGGGGGGGGGGGGGGGGGGGGGGGGGGGGGGGGGGGGGGGGGGGGGGGGGGGGGGGGGGGGGGGGGGGGGGGGGGGGGGGGGGGGGGGGGGGGGGGGGGGGGGGGGGGGGGGGGGGGGGGGGGGGGGGGGGGGGGGGGGGGGGGGGGGGGGGGGGGGGGGGGGGGGGGGGGGGGGGGGGGGGGGGGGGGGGGGGGGGGGGGGGGGGGGGGGGGGGGGGGGGGGGGGGGGGGGGGGGGGGGGGGGGGGGGGGGGGGGGGGGGGGGGGGGGGGGGGGGGGGGGGGGGGGGGAGGGTAAATCGGAATGGGGGGAAACACAAATCCTGGTTTGGGTAAATAAGTGGATTGTTCCCGAAGGGGGGAAAATTAATGTAAAAATAAAAGGGGGGGGGGGGGGGGGGGGGGGGGAGGGGGGGTTGTGATACTAGGGGATCAAAATGGTGTGTTTTAAAAATACAGGGGGTTTTAGAAAAAATTGGAAATTGGTATTGCGGATAAATGGGTTTTTTTAAAAATAGTGGGGGTTTTAAAATGTATTTGTTATAACATTTGCGGGGTTTGTCATAACAGGTTGTAATTTATTGGTGTGTACAAATAAATGTGTTTCAGATAGTGCCTTTTTAAATTTTAAGGGTTTTTAAAGGGAAAAGTTTGTCATAAAATAGGGGGTTTTAAAGGGGAAATTTGATGTAATTTTTGGGAAAAAAAACTTTAAAGTGGTGTTATGTGAAAATGGTTTGATGAATACAGGGTTTTAGGGTTTTATAATTTTTAAAAAATAGGTTTTGTGAAAAGGGAAAAGATGGTTGAATCTAAGGTGGTTGATTCAAAAAACATGGTTGGGGCAAAATAAAAATTTTAGAAATAAGGGGGTTTTTTTTTTAAAAAAATGTTTATTTTAAATGGTTGTGTTTTAAAAAAGTTTAAAGGGAAACAATTTTCAATGAGGGGTTTAATATAAAGTGTATTCGGAAAAAGGGGTGTGTTTTTTTAAAAATGGGTTATATAAAAGGAGAATAAAAAAAAGGGGGTTGTTTGGGAAATTTGGGGGTGTATTCACAAGTATTTTATTATGTAAAAAAGGGTATGTTTTTTTAAAGGGGGGGGATTCAAAAAATTTTTGTTTAAAAAGTGGTTATTAATGACAAAGATGTCAAAAATTTTTTTTGGGGGGGTAAAAAATTTGCAGGGGTTAAGAAAAAAAAAGGGGGGCACAGGGAGGGTGTATACGTATGTAAAAAATACAAGGGTTTTTTTAAAGGGGGGAAATACAAATAAGGGGTGTATGTTATTTTAAAAAGGTTTTGGGGGTTTGTTTTTTTAAAAAAGGGGGGGTTTTTTGAAATTTGGGGATAAACCTTTTGGGATTCTGAATAAAATTTTGATGGGGAAAAGTATTTGTTGAAAAGGTTTTTGGGGTTCAAAACCGGTGTTTTTTTTTAAAGGTGATGTTAGTATTGTAAAAAATAATTTTTTTAAATTTACACTGGTTACCCAAAAATACGGGGAAACAAAAATAAAAGTTTTTGTTGTACCCAAACGTTTTTTGCCCAATTTTTTTATAGGATTCACAAAGGGGCGGCTTCAAAAAAGTTTTGGGGGGGTTAGTTTTTAAAAAGGGGATGAATGTCCAAATTTGAGGAAAGGATTTTTTGGGGGGGTTTTTAAAAAAGGGGAAAACTAAAGTTGAATTTTTTTTGGGAAAATTTATGATTTATGAAAGGGGGTTTTTCCTTTTGGTATAAATTTGGTGGGGCACAAAGATCCAGTGGGGGTGAGTCAAATTAGGGGGTGAATTCAGGTTACGTTGGGTGGGGGGTGTTTTTTGGGAAATATTAATTGTTGATGTACAATTAGGGTTTGGATGTCAAAAGGTCCTGAGTCTAAAGTTTCTGTGGACTTTTTTTTCCGGATTTTTTTTGGGGGGTTTTTATATTTTAAAGTGGGGGGGAAAAAATTTTTTGGGGGGGAAAATTTTTTTTGGGGGGGGAATTTTTTTTTGGGGGTTTTTGGGGGAAAATTTTAAAAAGATTTTAAAAAAGTTAATGCCAAAGTGTAACAAAAATTTTTTGGGTTATCAAAATTTGGAGGGATCAAGGGGATTCAATGAAAATTATGGGGTGATGCTTTGGGGGGGGTTTGGGTTTTATGGGTTGCTTTTTGGGGGGAAACGTGTTTTGAAAGGTTTTGGGGGGGGGGGAGGTTTTTGTAAAAATGTGAAAAAATTCAAAAGGGGGGGGTGAGGGCCGAAAGGGGATTTAAAATAATTGGGGAACTTTGTAAAAGATATGGGGTTTTTAAATAAAAAATTTAAATTAAAGGGTGGAAAAACCTAAATACGGGATGGGGGAATG